>OZ018354.1:2220000-2295000 GCA_963969515.1 Yponomeuta evonymella
TTTTGTTCAGAATTGTTCAGTTGGTTTACTTTTGATTCCTTTTCTTTGACAACGAGACTGCTCTTCTCTTTGGCATACAATATTGCGCGCTCATTGTAACATATAATTATGTACTACTTTTGAAAAATGTTGCCGGAAGCTGTACTAGGTAGTAGAATTGATTTCTGCACCAAAAATAATGTTTTAATCTCATTAGGTGGGCCATGTTAAACGATAGATATTTGAGGTATTTTTTTCTCTACAATTAATACGATTTTTAATAATAGAAAATGCGAAAAGCTATTCTAATCACCTGGTGCAAAAACGTCTGTAGACATCTATTATATGGTTGTCTCATTTCAATTCAAATATCAAATTCATTATCAAAACAAAATATTTACTTAGTGAACGTCAATGTTGTCAGTCTCACAATCAATAGATTATGTGGACAAGATGCTAACAAATAAACTCCACATTTGTTTTTTCTAAAATAGGCTTTAACCCAAGTAACAGAGTTTACAACTTAAAATATGGCTCATGGGGTCCAAGTGGCGATTAACTACAATCCTCAAATCCTACAACTACAGTAGAACAAAGTCATGCAGCATGGTGCATGCATTCTACCGGCATCTCTATCAACCTATCGACATCAGTGGATTAATATCTGTAGACTTAATAATATAACAATATCCACATTGTAATATCCACACAACTCAAACATAGGCTGCCCCGTATTTTGTTTTGTACTTGCAAATATCGAAAGCGTCCAGCTTAAAATGTATGCGAAATGCTACAAAGCGCCTTCCCAATCAGCTCAGCTGGAACATGCTTTTTTTGTTTTTTGAGATGGTCACACTATTCGTCTTTCTTTTTCTTTGGTATGCTTCTGGTTAAGTTTTTTATTAAGATCTTCATGAAGGTTTTACACGTAAATTCTCGAAGTATCTGTCCAAGGGGGACCTGGGGAGGGATATGCCCTGATATCTTCGAGCTGACGCAAAGAGGGTGTCTGTGAGCGAGCTCCAAGGAGTAGAGGCGTGAACTTCCTAAGGTGACGGCGAGGACGCTGGTCCTTGGGTTCCGGTGGCAAGTGCAACGGTGCGGTTGTTGTCGGTGGTGGCACAAACTCGGCCCTCGGCGGGACGTCGGAGGGGACGGAACAGCGAGGTGGTGGTGAGTCTCGTCAGGACGATGAGACAGCGCCGCTCGTCACATTTTCGTCATTGGTCGAACAATTATCAATCAATCAATCAATCAATCACTATATTTATTGCCCTAAATTACATGTATGTACAGTGATGTTATTATAATAAAATGTGTTTCAACGCAATTTTACCGATTAGGCGTAGCAAAAAAACGGTTTTATGTTATTTTATACATTTAAATCACACGTCGAAAATTAATAGGTATGTAAAAATATACGATCGGACCTCAAAATGCATTGTCATTTACGAATTCTACTACCTTATAATAGTTTTTTGTTACAAGCCAGCTAAACAATTTGCGCTTAAAGGTGGCTATATATGGAGAGGATGAAGGAATTATGTAATGTGCTTTGGTGTACAATGAAGAATACTTTTATCTTATTTAAAGTCTTCTTTTGCGAAGTAGCGGCCTCGCTGGTATTGTTAGTGGCTGTTGAGTCGCGGTTACAGTCAGCTCTTTAACACTTAACTTTTTTATTTCCATTTCTGCTCGGAAAAAAAATGCCCCAATTTCTCAGTCTTGCAATGTTGCCAGATTAAAATAGGCTCCGCATCCTGATGATTCGTTGACGCGTCGCGTATCGAAAGCAAAAGAAACAAAATATTTTGCTTGCTACATATTGACTCGGAGCTTAGAATTCTGTGTAAGGCTTTGTTTTACTGATACTAAAATGTATTACATTTATTAACATTTAGGGAGCGTATAGTTACAGTTGTGCATATTGAGTAACATTGGATAAGAATATTCTTTTTTGTAAACCAGAATACATGATATAAAAACCGGCCAATTGCGTGTCTGGCCACGCGCGTAGGGTTCCGTAGAAGGAGGAGTTTATTACCTGCTTTACATAAATAACAACTTCATCAAAGTAATTTTCAATAGTATTTGTACGAAGTTTTCTTTTCAGTTGGTCGCCTATTACTCGTTAACTTGTAAAGTCTAATCAGCCGTGATAGTTTTCCTTTTAAGTTCATTATATGCGCTACTGCTCTGAATTTTTTCATGTTTCCACAATCAACCGTTTAGCCGGGAAAGGGGAGAAACTTCCTACTCTAATAAAAATGTGCGCTTTCAAGCCTACAGTGCTAATAATAGGGGTTAAAGTATGAAATTGCCGTTTTATTGCAATAGGTTCTTTGAATTGACATAGAATCTTCATGGTTTGAGGTTTTCGAATGAAACTTTTTTCAAATGGTTTCTATGATGTTCTTTTTTTAAAAAATGTGAAACATTTGAATATCGACTTTCAATTGTTTTTGTTATTCAATTTAGACAAGAAAGATGGATACTGCGAAAATTCGAGTAATTTTTGAATACGAGTTCCGACGCGGAACTAACGCGGCAGAAACAGCCCGCAATATCAATGCTGCGTTTGGAGAGGGGTCTACTAATGAACGCACAGTGCGATTTTAGTTTAAACGCTTTCGTGATGGAAATTTCGACTTAAAGAACGAGCCACGAGGAAGACCGCCCACACAGGTGAATAACGATGAATTAAGAGAGATAGTGGAAGCCGACCCTAGTCAAACTACCCAGGAATTAGCGGCATGGTTTAACGTTACCTTACCCGCAATATTGACTCACTTGCGTCAAATCAATAAAATAAAAAAATACGAAAAATGGGTGCCTCATGATTTGACTGATCTGCAGAACGAAACGCGTGTTAAAACTTGTGTTGCCTTGTGGATATTCAATATTCGATATTCAAATCTTTCACATTTTTTAAAAAAAGAACATCATAGAAACCATTTGAAAAAAGTTTCATTCGAAAACCTCAAACCATGAAGATTCTATATCAATTCAAAGAACCTATTGCAATAAAACGGCAATTTCATACTTTAACCCCTAATATTTTTAAGCGACCAATCCAACGATATCCCATATAAGATAAGATAAGAATATTCTTTATTGTACCAGGAAAAATACAAACATGAAATGTTTACAAAAATGCAGTACAATTGGCGGCCTTATTGCTTATAGCAATTTCTTCCAGGCAACCGACGATGGAGAGTTGTTGAAGGAAAAGTGAGACGGGTAGTAGGTGCAAATATGAATATTCATTTACATACTTATACATAATAATAACATACTTACTTATGCCTTTACATTCTATAGGTATAACAATTATAAACATACATAAAGTTACATAAGTTACAATAAAATTGTATTTTACAAGAACTGTCATGAAAGTTACAAAATCAATAAAAATAAAAATGGTTCTAAAATTTTACATTATCTTTCAGTTCACAGCGTTCTCTAATCACACTATTACGTATCATGTCATTCCCAGTAACACCATTACACCACACATACTTCTCAAGGCCCTCATTTCTGCTACTTTCTTGACATAATTATCTTGATTTTATTCTTTTTGTTGCACTAACCCGTGCTCAGTTGGGAGAGCGCTGGCACGGTTAGCCGGAGGTCGCGGGTTCAAGTCCCGGTATAGGTGGAATTTTTAGCCTGTAAATAGGTTTTTAACAGCTTGATTTATTTTCTTTTCTTTCCACGACACAGGCTAGGCACATATAGTTATGAAAAACCATATATATTTTTTTATCATAATTTTCAACGAAATTTAAAATTGTGAAGTTCTATTAATGAAAATAAACAATCTTATTATTGTCAATCGTGGCAAGTGGTAAACTCTGGTGTCTGTCTAACCCTTCGGGGTACAGGCTTGAGTTTACTTTAAGTTTTTATTATTGATATTCTAGTCAGTAAAAGGCCAAGACCCGATCCCCAGTTAAAACGCAGCCTATCCCTTCATTAGGCCGGAATTGTGTTCAGTGAAAGTCAACTCCGCGTGAAATTGAAGGAGTCGTGCCCATAAGTAAAGTTCTACGGATCAGATGTACCATGCGCGAGACCTCTACGCTTCATTGCACCCCGTGTAGGCACTTAATCTGGATGCGCCTCCTTACCGCCCGCAGTGTATAGGTCCCATAAATCTTTTGGGCAGGCGGAAAGTTGCTTGCATTGTGGAATCGATTCTGGCGAATAATTCTAGTCTCGGCAGCGATAAGCAAACTTCAGTAAATAAGTCGCATTTCGTTTAAAATTAATAAAACAATGCATTGCAACTTTTGTACAGAAAACACTGGCTGAAATATAACATAAGATTTTTTTTTAGACTTGAATTGAGATATAACTACGGCTCCAACGGTCTATTTTGAATCACAGGAATTAATTTGCTTTTAATTTGAACACTTGATCAGAACGAGTATGGTTACCAACCGTACCAACTATTAAAATTTTTAGTACATTTCACCCTATAGATAATAGTCACTATTTGATCATCATCGGCCATTTGACGCCCACTGCAGGACACAGGCCTCCTTCGTGGTTTTCATAACCATGAGGGGTTTTGCCATATTCGCCACGCTTGGCAGGCGGGTTGGCGATCGCAGTATGCGGTTGGAATCTCAGAAAAACGCTGCTGCCCGTCTCCTAGTAATTGATTTCCTTAGTCGCCTTCTACGACATCCACGGTAGGAAATGGAGTGACAATAAAGAATATTCTCATCTTATCTTATTCTGTCTCTCTCTCTCTCTGAGAGACGGCCGGTGCCCTGCAGTGGAGCGTGATGATGATGATGATGATGATAATTTATTGCACACAAGAAACCAGAGACATAAATAAAAGTTACAATGAACAAATACAATGAGCATCCTTATTATGAAGTAGGTATGGTCTTAAATACCGCGGATTAGCAATTTCAAAAACTGAGGTGTGTGAACACCTCAAACGCTCAGATTTTTTTTAATCTTTATTGGAGGGTTTGGTCACATAGTTATCATGTCACTAAAGTTTCCTCACGATGTTTTCCTTCACGGTTAGCGAGTGGTACTACGACTACAACTTCACAAATGTAAGAAAGTAAAGTCAGTGGTACATGTAGGGATTCGAACCCACAACTAATCTAATATATAAAAATCTCGTGTAACAGTGTTTGTTATGGAAATCCTCTGAAACGGATTTACCGATTTTTATGATTTTTTTTGTGTATATGTGGTAGGTCTGAGATTAGGTCATAGGCTAATTCATAGGGCAAAACAACGTTTGCCGAGTCAGCCAGTAAACTAATAAATATAACATCTCTATATTAGAAGTATGTACCTACCTCAACTACGTGATCTAAATGAAACGCCTTAAGGCTGATGTTACGCCTAACATTCCCTCTCGCACACACACATTCTAGCATTTTTAATTATTGTGAAATAAAGCGTATACTTTTAATGAATGTAGTCTCAGACTTTAAAATTAGTAAAATTAGTCATATTTTTGTTCCACTATATTATTATTATTATTCATTCTTTATTGCACAAAGACTGTGTACAAAAAGTGGACATTTTTATACAAAATTCTTATTTGCTTTCTGCATTCTGAAAGATGTTCAGACACACGATTCATCGAGACACCTAATTACAGGTTTACGGAATTGGGACACCTCATAGGTTCTAATTTTTTCAGTGAGTGAAGAATTCAGAACGATCTGAGATAATGGTACTGATGTGCACCCGGAATTCCTGTCAGGATTTTTTATGAATTTGTATTCGTATTAGTTTTTTTAAATTACCTCCAGGCGTGCACTTACAACCGGAATGTTATCTGACTGTCTCAGAGGATAATTCCTTATAATTACGGAATTCTTGGTATTCGTATGGATCTACTAATTCCAAGGAAGATAATTGAATGCTGATCTTTTCAGGAAGATGCAACCTGATAAGAAAACACCTTAACTTGAGACTTTAACGCACTCCGTAGTACAATTATAGGTTATGGTAGGCACTGACTGAAAATCAGCGCTGAGGGACCACTTCCTCAGCACAACGCTGAGTCAGCTGCCTTTTGTGGCAACCTAGATACACCACAGGCTACATCTATGGTCCTGTTTTATTTATTCGTTTTGTCTGTTGTGTATTTAGTTTTCTTTCTGTTGTTGTGCATATTATGTTACTTATCTGCTTATTTTGTTTCTGTGATATATCTTGTTGGTAAAATAAATGTCTTTCTTTTTCTACTTCAAATTATGTAAATCTTCTATTTGGCAGGTTAAAGTGGGCTCAAAACGTCCCAGTCTACAATCAACTTAAGATCTAAACATTTCATTAACATAAGTGTCGGTATTCGGTCAGAAATTAGAAACCAATAATTTATTTCAACATAAAGAATTTACATTCTGTTTGCTGAATGTCAATGTACTATGTTACTATGTTAGCCGCTGCCTTCGGGCCGTATTTGTAGCGGAGAAAAAGGCAGCGGAAAAAAAAAAACTCCACACCGACCGTCTTTTCTCAAATCATCATAAACTTAATACATCAGAGCCCATATGATAAGATTCCGTGATCGCCATTAATAACTTTAAAAGCCAAAACACGCAGACTAATTTTAATTTAGCAATTTTTGTTATGAGAAATCTGTCTTAAAATTGCATTGGAGTAGCATTGTATTTATACTATAAGAGACGTAGAAAAAACCGGAAAAAAAATGCCGCAAGTTAACTTAGAAAAAAGGTACGGTATGCCGCAAAAAACGTATATTTCGACACTCTCAAGGGAATCAAAATTTATAGGGTACTTCCCATTGACCTAATACTATGAAATTTGGCAAGTAATATCATTGTATACTATAAGTACAGGAAAAAAATCTGAAACTACACATGTAAATAAATCATAAAAGAAAATGTTTTTGAAGTTCGGTAAAAGGTCGGAAAAACTGTGAGACTCGATTCCTGGACTATTTATAATATGTAAGTACTTCCAACAAATTTGTGGGCGAGTCCGACTCGTACTTGTCCGGTTTTTTCTCCTAAATCCTGTACGACAGGGTTATCTGTTAGTTGTACAATTTATGTATTGATCGCCTTGCAAATGTCATGCTAGACGTTTTTGGACTTACAGAATACACTGGACCGAGCTCACTCATGGATAAACAGACATATAGCGCCATCAGACAGCGTTCGCGCAAGCCAGGCTATGTAAACATAAGGAATACGTCCAAATGTGCCTTCTTTAAAATTCTGACCTTTTGCTCAGACATTTCAAAGCTGAGAATAGTAAATAGGGCAAAACAGGCCAAGGGAAGATAGTGGACAGCGAAGCGCAAACATAAATAGAGATGGTAGCGTTAGCGAAACATGGAGTATCATTGAAATTTAAACGATCAACGAAAAATACGATCTTATTCAGTATTCAGGTGCGGCAATAGCGCACCGGTAGAACGGCGGCCTCACATTCGGGAGGTCATGGGTTCGAATTCTGGCATGTACCGATGACTTTGTTTCTTAAGTTACATACATTTGTGAAGTTACATCTGTTAGCATTGTTTTGTATGTAACCTATTTACGTCCCAGTGCAGGGCACAGGCCTGCTCTCAGAGACAGAGTATGGGTTTAATTACCGCGCATGCCCACCGCGGATTGGCATTTTTTCATTGCTGAGATATGTGAATATTTCAGACACACAGAAGTCCTTCACGGATAGTGTCAGAGTAGTATTGCTACTACAAATTCAATAATTTTCATAACTTAGAAAAAAAGACATTGGTAAATAGTGGTATCGAATTCAAGACCTCTCCAATACACGAGCATTCCACCGATATCACTGATCAAATACTTTTTTCTCCTGAGTTTTGTTGTAGATGAAATATTTCTTCCTAAATTACAAGTGCGATATTTCTTGACGACCCAAATTCAAAAATTGCGGAGTTCGCTCACAAACAAAAAGAAAACGTCGTCATGCATTGGAAACTCATTTACATTGATTCCCTTTATGTCCCCTTCATTATGATCCCGAAAGAAATAAGTCTAAATAACGCAATCTGCCTTTACGGCGGCAGGCGTCGTATTACGCGCTGCGAAAGTGATGGCATCGTAACTCAACCAGCCTTTTACGGTCTCTACACACGAGTAGAAACTTCGCGGTAAGAGTTCCTAGCAGCTCCATGTACAAAGAGTGAGCAAAATACCGAAGGCCTAATTCTGCGCACCATGTCCTGTCGGAATCCTAACGTTTGGGGGCCTGTTGTCCCTCACGATGGACATAAGGCCTTTAAAAAAGATCTCTACTTGCTGCGGTCTTGACCAGTGACTTAGAGGTCTTCCCATCACAGTCCAAGTGGTTTTTCAACGCCCCTTCTTTCTCCTTCCCGGAGGTTGTCACGAGGAGCTCTGTCTGACGTTTGCGCAAGCAATTAGTACCTATGGAATTTGACAGTTCGACGGTTGGAATCATTCAGGATTTGGTGCGGGCAATATAGGTGCAGGCCATACAGAAATCATGGCATCATAACTGAAACAGCATTTTAGGGTCGCGTTACACACGAGTACAAACATCGCGGTGGCAGCTCCCAGCAGTTCCTTACCTATAGAAATTGTGAGTGAAATATCAGGCCTTACGAAAATCATGGCATCATAACTGAAACAGCATTTTGCGGTCGCTTTACGCTCGAGTAGGAAAAATAATTTGTACTAATCGGCTACGTCATACATCGCGTTGTTGTCCTTATCAACTATGACTTATTGTAGTTTTATGAATCTGAGAATTGCAATTCTATACAGACTAATTAGACATCTTTGCGGGCGAATGAAATGAAAAATCAAACCACAAGTGCGTGAGATTCAGTACATTTTCATACACTCTAGTACATTTCTGTTCTAAAAGTATCCTACTTTCGATACTCAAAGTATTAGTTTTCTATTCATTCTTTTAACGATGTAATAATCATAAGCATCAACAAATTTGACGTCACAATACCAGCGCGAAAAAGGCTCAGCCACGTGTGTCCGACGGGTACGTCACGGGAACGGGCTTTTTTGCACTTATTTATTTATTGTTTATTGGATACTTGTATTGTAGTCTCTAATTTCATAAGTATTTATGGATAATTTTAGAGTGAATAGCCGTTTTCATCCAGCTGCTGCCAGAAAACTGCCTTAGATTGTCAATCCAGCGAGCTGGTGGGCGTCCGACGCTTTTCCGTAGGACCCCCACCACACGTCCTGTTACTAAGACTCCGCTGTCCGTCCATCCGTCCGTCTGTCACCAGGCTGTATCTCATAAACCGTTATAGTTAGACAGTTGATTTTTTCACAGATGATGTATTTCTGTAGCCGCTAAAATCAAAATCAAATTTTTTTATTCAAAGTAGCACAGAAACTGCGACTTAATGAACGTTACAAGTTAAACTAGTTAAACTAGGTGTCCATTTCAAAAACTAGATCATTTTGGAGAAAAAATGGACAAAAAATCTCCAAACTTAGTCTTTTCAAGTCCTTAATTTACAGGATTTATATAAATGTCCTAAAACTCATGCATTGAACTGGATTTAATTCCAGACATTATTGTCATCTAAATAATATTTAATGTTATAGTAGCTTTTTTGGCACAAAGTGTGCTTCACACATTTTTTGAACCGCGTTTCTGGCAAGCTTATTATATCTTCAGGGATCTTATTGCTATACTATACAAATACTAAAAAGAGAATAAAATAAATATTTAAGGGGGGCTCCCATACTCAAACGCGACTTTTTTGCCGTTTTTCGCTCGATATTAATAACGGCAACAGGTAGACGCTTGAAATATTCAAATGTTTAGATAAGGGTACGGAACCCTTCATGTGCGAGTCTGACTCGCACTTGGCCGGTTTTTTATTTCCTAAACCTTTTAGGTTAGCTCATTACGAAGTTCAGGAATGGCGCGCGTAGCAGCCCGTGGGCTCTGTTAATCTTCGTTTTCCTAACTCCCCGAAACGTAAAGCGAACGGCAAGAATGTCTACTCCGAAGTGGAATTTATTCACGGCAGTTTATTTTGATGCTCGATGGATTTTGTGTGACGATGTAATTTTTGTCCGGACTTTATTTCGGTAAGGATTTTTGTGAACAATAATAAAAAAAAATACATTATTCGTCACGCGCATTATGGACCCACTGAGTTTGCAGGGTGTTAAAAGACTAACTTCTGACTCGAAAAAGCTTCACATTCTAGACATCAAAATAAACTACTTTATACTAAAATGCTACCACGAGTTGTTTAAAACTGTTAGGTTGCCAAAATTTCAAAAAAATACCATTCAATGGACGCGTTACGAAATGATATTTGGGATTCGTTTTCTTAGAGAACATTGAGTAGAAATGTTTGGTTTACGATACGGCTGCTTAACTCAAAAATCAAAATCAAATTTTTTTATTCAAAGTAGCACAGAAACTGCGACTTAATGAACGTTACAAGTTCACACATTTTTTGAACCGCAATTCTGGCAAGCTTATCATATCCTCAGGGATCTTATTGTAGAAACATATACAATGCCCCATAAAGGATGTATTAACCTTTGCCAGCCTAAATTTTGGGAACGAAAGGTCATAAAATGATCATATGTTCCACTGCATTTAAATAAACAGTCGAATGCCTAGAGATTAATCACTTGTCAGTTTCCTCAACGGCTACCATCGCTACGTCGAAAACTTATTGTGATTCTATGAAACATAACAACTGGAAAAAAATCTTACTAATTTTGAGGAGCGAAATGTCCTCTAATGGTGAGGGTTTTTAGTAATTAGGAAATATTACAAAGTTCAGAAATCCACTTGCATCTCGCCTTCTTCTATATTTCATCTTCCATGCCTGTAAAACAATACTGTGATTTACAGACAGACAACGTCTAAACCAGTGGACCTAAATATTTTTTATTTGGAGAAAAACTTCATCCCTTAAAGGGTGAAAAGGGGTGCTGGGGTTTGTATGAATATAATCATTATCCACGTAAATAAAGTGAGTTCAAACTAAGCTATGACTTTCCTAAATGCCCACACCTTCGTCAGAAAATCTTATCACTCTTCGGTCAAATGCCCCCGCTAAGTGGATCGATGTATTAGGAGCGCAGAGAGCGGAGGAAATCACATTAAAGATCCCGCCGCCTTTGGATAAAGAAGAGACCCAATCAGAGTGACCGTCGCCTCGTTGCTTCGGCGCTGATAGTACAAGGACCAGGATAACAGCTGGACGAGGAAAAGACCAACTGTGAAAGAAAGAGCGACCACTTCTTTGGAGTGGTCTGAGACATTTTTAAAAAGTAAGAGAGAGACAGGGCGACACTTTCTTTTGAATGGTCTGAGACATTTTTAACAAATATCAAACACAGTACGAGGTGTCGACAACTTGTCTCGCGTCAAGCGTAAGTTATTTGGGATACCGCCGTTTAGCCAAAGTATTTTTCGCCAAATTTTACTTCCCAATAAACTTATGGCATCAGTTTCATTTCCCAAATGAAACTTTAGCAAGTTTTCATTTCACATTTTATTCATTTGGTCAAATTATCATTTCGCATAATTTTACTGCGTCAAGTTTTATTAAGACAAAAGTTTATTATGCTAACGTTTTATTTTGGCAAGTGTTATATAGCAAATAATTGTTTGATTAAATTTATATTTCGCATTTTGTTCAAATTTTGGGTTGGTTGTTAGGTCAGTACACATAAGCAAAAATAGGTTCGAAGTTCCTGGATGGAGCGGAGCGCAGCGCCGCTCCATCCTGAAACTTCGGGTGTTAGTTCTTTTTTTTATATAAAAGCGAAAAAAAATATTTCACTAAAAAACTTAGTTTTGAGTCAAACTTAAATAAGGTTGGTGCATGGAAAAGTCATAGGTACCCTACATTATGATATGGCAAAATGGTATGCCATTCAATATTTTGGGAAAGGTACTTTTTGCCAAACGATACTTTTTACTGAATAATGCTTGGTAAAATGAATTTTGACCAAGTATTTATTTGGTAAACAATAACTTGCCATAATAACTTTTGCTAACTGTTTATTTGCTTTAAGTTGTTTTGAGAAATGTTTTTTTGCCAAGTGATAATTTGCGGAAAATAGTTTGGGAAGTAATACTTTGGGAAACGATTTTTGGCAATACATTAGTAAACCAAGTTATTTAGGTAGATAGATAGAGAACACTTTATTGTACATAAAAAAGGAAATTGCACAGATATTTCTTAACTTAAGAGTACAGACGGCGGCCTTATCACGAAAAGTGATCTCTTTCAGACAACTATTGAATTGATAATTTATTATTAATTGTTAGGTATTTAATTGGCTTGTGAAGAAAATACGGTAATTGAATTCCCAAACGAGCACACATTTTACGGACCGATTGTAGTACAATGATTTTTGCCGTGCAGTGACCCGTTTTTCCAGAAATTATTGGTAAAATTGCGTTTAAATGCGCATATTATACGACGAATTTATTGTGTCAAAATCTCACCACTGGATAAAGAGTTACGAGGGAGCATAGAATCGGACATACTCACATAAGAGTCAAACAAACTACCCTCCATTTGGGCTCAACGGCAGTCGGGGATAGACTAATAAGTAGATTAATCTAGAGCCAATCCAGTGGCAAGCCGTCTTTGCCGGGAGTCCAATTAACAGTTCAATCAGGTCAAGCCAGCCACTTGCGGGCACGGCCTTTCATTCGATTATTGATTTTAAAGCCGCCTTTTAGAGTTGATATTAGAGTTTCAGCTTTGATGTCAAAAGGCGAGGCTGATGAGAGATATCTATAGGGTCCTCGCGGTAAGTTCTGATTGGATTTTAGTTGCCGAGCTGCTACTTACATTACATTTTAGAGGACGCTTCCAGAGGCGATTCCTATACATACATAGTTTGGTTTCAATTTGCGAACGGCATCGATCGCACGACTTACCAATATATCGAGAATATAGACTAATTGGATTGATTGGAATTGCAAATAAACTAATCAAATAAACTAAACTACCACAGCGGTGGTAGCCTAGTGGGTACAACATCGGACTCGGAAGCGAGAGACCCAAGTTCGATCCCCAGTGCGGGCATGTATCTATGACTTGGTTTTCTGAGTGATGTACATTTGTGAAGTTATAGTAGCAATACCACTCGCTTACGATAAAGGAAAACATCGTGAGGAAACCTGAGTGTCTGAGCTACTCACATACCTCAGCGCTTGAAATCGCCAACCCGCGGTGGGCACGCGTGGTTATTAAGCCCATACTCTCTCCCTGAGAGAAGGCCTGTGCCCTACAGTGGGACTTATATAGGCTGCTTATGTAATCAAATAGGACTCGTGAGAAGTTTCTATGAAAAGGGTTATAACGCCTTAATTTTTATTTGTTATTTATCTACTCTCAATTTTCAACACGATCAAAGCTCGATTTGTATCGTATTAATATATTGCTAAACTTTTTTTATCTTTATAAGAAATAGCTCTCGGGGCATCCTCGTAAAATCCTCAGAAGCCGCCAAGACGTTTGTTTAGCTAGAATCTCCTCTAAACGGTGCATTGCACTGCTTTGTGAGTGGCCAAAACATCTCCAAGAGAGCTAGATTGGCTATCCATAACGAAGTGCTGGTCCCAACACTTATGTATGCTAGCGAGACTTGGGTATGGCAAAAGAAGCAAGAAAGTAGGATTAATGCAGTAGAAATGAGGTCCTTGAGAAGTATGTCTGGTGTTACTTTCAATGACAGGATACGCAATAGTTTGATTAGAGAACGTTGTGGACTGAAAGAGGATGTAGTGACTAGAATTGAGAAAGGACGTTTGGACATCTAGAGAAGATGAAGGAAGAAAGATTGACGAAACAAATATATCGAGCAAATGTGGGTGGAAGGGCCGATAAGGGACGACCCAGACGGACGTACTTTGACCAAATAGGGGGTGTATTAGCAAAGGGCAAGATGAAAAGTACCCGAAACCGGCGTGCGTGCATCCAACTACTAATTAATGTTGAGGAAGCGAAAGTGATCTGTCAGGATCGTAGCAAGTGGCAGTCCCTGGTCTCTGCCTACCCCTCTGGGATACAGGCGTGAGTTTATGTATGTATGTATGTAATCTCCTCTGCCCATTTCATTTCGTCTTCCCATATTTGAACCAATATTTTCTTTCACTATTATTGATGTATGTTTCCAGGGCTAGCTAGCAATGTATTAATTTTATTATAAGTGAATAGAATTAGATGAAAATCGGAATATGAATGGCACTAAGCTCTAGATTTTAAGCCAACGGTCCTTAGTACAATCAACCAAATGGCTTCCACAACATTCAACCGTGACTGCCAGCGTCCTAGAGACAATGTGACGTCACACACAATTAATTTTCAATGAACACTGTCCACCTCACTTGATTAGCCAGTCATTGAGCCAGGGCCTGTATTCTGATGATCGGTCTCCGCTAATCTTGTGTCGTGTCTGCTCCATAGAAAATCTGTCTAAGGTACAGCATTGGAGTTCTGAGTAGGGTTGCTAGATGGTATCCAAAAGGAGAGCATGTCCTCCTTTTCCACATTTTCTCCTCCCGTCCTCCTTAACCTAGCGTAAGTACCGTTTGTTAGTATGTACCGTACCGTACCCGTACCCAAAGGGTAACGGGCCCTCCTTACTAAGGTGGAGTCTTAGTAATAGGGTCCCTTACCGTTTAGGTACGGAACCTTAGAAATGTTGACACGCAATGGACGCGCAACGCTTAGCGTTCATGTAGCGGAAGTGTAAACCAACGCTACGCATGTTAATGTTCTGTCATTCTCGCGTTGAAACTTCAAATTCGTTTTCTAAAAGAAAGCTTGAAAATTTCAATAAGGTGCCTTGAGAAGAAAATGATGTCCAGCTGCGTCTGTCTGTCGGTCACCAGGCTGTATCTCATGAACCGTGAGAGCTAGACAGTTGATTTTTTTTCAGATGATGTATTACTATTTATATTCCAACGAAATGATGTATTTCTATTCCAACAGCATACTGCGATCGCCAACCCGCCTGGCAAGCGTGGCGATTATGGCGAAACCCTTCATGGTTAGGATTAAGCCATGAAGGAGGCAGTGGGCGTAAAATGGCTGATGATGGTGATGATGGAAATATTTAAAGGGACTCATATACAACAAACGTGATTTTTTTGCTGTTTTTTGCTCGATATTAATAACGGCAACAGGTAGACGCTTGAAGTATTTAAATGTTGTGTAGATAATGGTAGGGGAGCGAGGGGCTTGTTGTAACAGTTTTCATTAAAACTAATATATCTTGAAATCTATTGATTAAATTTCTACTAAATAAAGATGGATGAATACTGTAACTCTTCCTCTACCAAATCAAGGAAAAATAATACCATAACTATGGGTCATTATTTTACAATCAATTATTTTCTAGCAGAAGTGCGGTGTTACAACTTACCTCGTGCTTGGGGCAAGTTGTAACATCTACCGGGGCAAGTAGTAACGACAAAAAAAGAAACGACAATATTACCTCTAATCATTTATTCTTTGTTTTTTTTTTTTAAATTGACATCTTTCTAAAGTAAGTATTACGTAATTCTTATCAAAAATCAACTCAAATACAATCAACATTTGGTGGGTTTCATTATAATTAAATTCAGTCTTCATCTGAGTTACAATTAATACAAATAAAAGATATAATGTCTCCTGTAACACATCCTACATGTGCCCACATCTTACAAATGATACACTCTATCCAATCTTTGTAATAATCTTTCATACTCTTTGTAACACGTTACAACAAGCCCCGGGATTTTGTTACAACTAACCCTATGGTATGATTTTCAACATTTATCAAGATAACTATTTAAACAATTTAGAAATCAAAAAAACTGTTACACACCATCAGAGATAGATAAATTTGAATGGAAATAAGATATAGAAAATTTGAAATTAGTCGATATTAAATACGCAAACCGAAATTTTACGACAGTACAATTTTATATTACCTGGCAGAAATGAAGCACGTGCACACTTCCGCTCACTGCGCCGGCCGGCGGGACATTGGCTATGGCAACATGATGCGGCGTGGTTTATAGGTTAAATCGAGTCAAAGAAATACGTTAATAGCGTTTAAGATCCTAGTGAAAAGGGCCTGTTACTACTTACCCCTGTTACAACAAGCCCCTCGCTCCCCTACGGAATCCTTCGTGTGAAGAGCGTTGGTAGCCTAGTGGGTAGAACATCGGACTCGGAAGCGAGAGACCCAGGTTCGATCCCAAGTGCGGGCATGTACCTATGACTTGGTTTTCAAAGTTATGTACATTGTGAGGTTATAGTAGCGATACCACACGCTAACGGTGAAGGAAAACATCGTGAGGAAACCGGAGTGTCTGAGCTATTCACATATCTTAGCGCTTGAAATCGCCAATCCGCGGTGGGCACGCGTGGTGATTAAGCCCATACTCTCTCCTTGAGAGAAGGCCTGTGCCCTACAGTGGGACGCATATAGGCTGATTATGAAGTCCGACTCGCACTTGGCCGGTTTTCTATACTCAGTCTTTAGCTCATGTTGAAAATGCCGTGCGCCATGCATGCATCACCAAAGGTCAGACGGGCGTTGTCTCACTGATTAGAATACTCAGTGGAGCAAAGAAAGAAACGGACTAAACGTGGAGTCAGTTAAATCTTTAACTATAACGCAATATAACTTTTAAATTATGTCATACAAAGATTTCTTTGACAAGTGAATTATTTGTAGAACTTCTTGCAAAAAATAGCAGCTCAGCTAAAGTATGTTTATTAAAATAAATTAATTTATAAAAAAAATGTTTTATTTTGCTTTTACTTCATTACGAATCTTCTCCTTTTCAGGGTTCCGTAGTCAACAAGGAACCCTTATAGTTTCGCCATATCCGTCGGTCTGTCTCTCTGTCCGCGGCTTAGCACGGAGACGACAAGTACTAGAAAGCTGAAATTTGCCATCGTTATACATATATTATTAATCACGCCGACAAAACGGTATTACAAAATCTTTAAAAAAAATTTTTTGCACCGCCTTCCTTTTTCTTTCTTTCAAATTTTTGGTAGCGTAAGGCGTACAAGTTAACGAGTAATAGGCGACCAACTTATAAAAGGAAAACTTTGTACAAATTCTATTAAAAATTACTTTGATGAAGTTGTTAGTTTTATAAAGCAGGTGAAAAGCCCATTTTTTTCGTAAGCCCCTCCCCTCCCCCTTCTCTGTCCCGGCTAAACGGTTGATTGTAGAAACGTGAAAAAATTCAGAACAGTATGTGTACAATGAACTTAAAAGGAAAACTATCACTGCTAAGTAGGCTTTACAAGTTAACGAGTAATAGGCGACCAACTTATAAAAGGAAAACTTTGTACAAATTTTATTGAAAATTACTTTTAATGGAGTTGTGTTCTGTAAAGTAGGTGATAAACCCGTCCTTCTACGAAACCCTACATTGTGAGCGGCCAGACAAGCACTTGGCCGTCTTTTACAGAAAATCCTCTGTTTCATACCCATCACTCCTCCATTATCAAATTATCCTCTGGCAACCCTACCTGGGACTAACTAGCACCACAAATGGAAAAATAATCATAATATGCGTACATAATATTTTATGTATGTATGTACATAGTATATGTACTCATAACTTTATGTATGTATTAAATACATTGCCTCATTTTTCAAAAACTGTTGAGCCGTTTGGCCTGTGGTCAGTCAAGCTAGGGTGGGGATAGGCTAGTCCTTTTTTTGCCCCACCGTATGGCCATGCCTAGACAGTCCAACTGGAAACCTATACCTTGTTTTGCATTTCGGAATAACATCCCTATTTGACTTGCAGTGCGAGCCATGTTATAATGTAAACCCGGCTTGGATCTACGGTTGTATAATGGTTGTATGACAACACTTGACAGAACTGGCGATAGCTCTTAAAATAAAGGAGATAAGAGTGTGTTCTCAATACGAATGTACAGCCTGTTACCGCTGAATGGTCTTTAGTCAGATATTGGTAGATACTGTTTGCTTATGTGATGTTGTTGTAGCACATAATAAGATCGATTTAAAAAGCTTGTTCGCTGCCCGTCAAACGGAAGTAATAGCAGTTTATTATTACAAATACTTACCGTGTTATTTATAAAAACACGATCCCTAGAACAATCCTTAAATGCAGTAGAAATAATCTTGTAAAATCTCTACCACAGGCGTTTGGCGTTACGGCGTTTTTGGAGGGGTGGACGCCCCACATAAACAAAAATTTCCGCTTTAAAGCTTAATATTTCGATATTTCATGTATATTTATAATGTATGGTGCGCAATAAATACACAATAGTGTGGGCGAGAAAAAAAAAATTGCATCAATAAATTTAGGTGCAGGGGAGGCACACGAAAAAAAAAATTCGGGATTTTGTTCTACCGTTTTGTCTGCGTAATAAATGTATATATATATATATAGGCAAAAAATTGGCCAGACGCAAATAGGTGAACCTCAATATACTCTTCCAGACACTTTCCAAAAGAATTTGCGTCTGTAAATATATATATTATATATATGCCAAATTTCACCTGTGTAGTATTTATCATCTCTGTGCTAAGACGCAGCCAGACAGACAGACGGACGGAAATGGCGAAACTATAAGGATTACTTGTTGACTACTGAACGCTAGAAACTTTGCCGATATGATTAGACGACACAAATCGAGGTTTAACCTCTCTGCTCGTGACTGGAATAGATTTGTTCTCGTAAAGTCATTTCCACAGAGTCAGAACTCGAGGCACAGATCTATTCTACTGATGAATAAGCTATACTTTTTATACAAAAACTAGCTGGCTCTGCAAACGTTGTTTTGCCATATTAATTAGCCTACGAATTACCTATACACACAAAAAAAATCACAAAAATCAGTGAAGCCGTTTCAGCGGAGTTCGATAACAAACACTGGGACACGAGATTTGTATACATACGTATATTAGGTTAGTAGTACATGTGTTACAGTGCGATTGGTAAGATAACCCGTGCTTAGTTTAATCTATTCCTAGATTAAATCTATTCCTAGTAGTATGTAGGTATATTTTTTCGTTCATCTCCTCCCTTCATATGATAATTTTTATTTATGTATGTTTATTCTATATTTATCTTATATTTATGTACCGTTTATGTATGTGTATTAAATATATAAATATCTTTCTTAGTATTGTTTAGTTGCACCGACTACCCGTCATTTAGCTTCTCTTTTTTTTTTCCGTCAATGGTTGTCTGGAAGAAATTACTTTTAGTAATAAGGCCGCCAATTGTACTGTACTATGTTATTGTTAAATTCTCATATGTAATTCCTGGTGTACATACAATAAAGAATATTCTATCTATCTATCTATCTTAGTTGCGCAAATGAACAAAATTAATCAAAAAAATATACGCGTCGAATTGATAACCTCCTCCTTATTTGAAGTCGGTTAAAAAGCATAGGGCCTTTTCTAATTGTTATTAGCAACAAAGCCGCCAATGGTACTGTATCTTTGTATTTATTTTATATTTTTTCTTGGTATTGAGGTGGGTAGAACAATGGACTCGGAATCGAGAGACCCAGGTTCGATTCCCAGCGCGGGCGTGTACCCATGTTTTTGTTTTCTAAGTTATGTACATTTGTGAAGTTATGCTAGCAATACCACTCGCTAACTGTGAAGGAAACCTGAGTGTCTGAGCTACTCACATACCTCAGAGCTTGAAATCGCCAATCCGCGGTGGACACGCGTGGTGATTAAGCCCATACTCTCTCTCTGAGAGAAGGCCTGTGCCCTACAGTGGGGCGTATATAGGCTGCTTATGCCATCTTATCTTTTTACAATTTCTTTCAGCTATCTGCTTCTGAAAAAAAAAATACCAGGAGACGGGTAGCAGCGTCTTCCTGAGATTCCAACCGTATACTGCGATCGCCAATCCGCCTGCCAAGCGTGGCGATTATGGCAAAACCCTTCATGGTTAAAAACCATGATGGAGGCCTATGTCCTGCAGTGGGCGTCAAATGGGTGATGATGATGATGATGATGATCTGCTTCTGACCCTCGTAAGTGGGGAACGTGGGTAATATACCGTCAAAATGTGGACCTATGTCCAGGCTGTAGGATTTTCAATAATATTAAAATGCCTAGCTGTTATCTGTGAGGCACACACCCCTAAAAGAAACTATAATATTAGTAAAACGGTGTAAAGGTAATAAGGTCTATGCTCCGGATTATGTTAATGCATAAGTCCAGTAAATCTATTGCCGCTTCAAATTCGCAGATACAAAGATCTTGAGGCATCAATGTAATAAAACTAAAGTGGTTTTTCACTTTTATCTTTAGGATTAACCCCTTGAGGCGAATCAGCGACTTAAGGGGCTCCAGGGAGTAGCACTGGCGCCACCGAGGAAAAAAACCAGCCAAGTGCAAGTCGGACTCCAGCATGAAGGGTTCCGTTCCGTACTATTTTCTATACAACAGTTGAATATTTCAAGCATCTACCTGTTGCCGTTATTAATATCGAACAAAAATCGGCAAGAAAATCAAGTTTGTTGTATGAGAGCCCCCTTTAAATATTTATTTTATTCTGTTTAAGGACCTCGTGGCGCAGCGGTAGTGAATCTGCATACCACGCGAGAGGTCCCGGGTTCGAATCCCGGCTGGGAACAAAAAAAAACCCCAGGTCTTGGATGTTTACATGTTTGTGATGTCGTTGTTTCTGGTTCCCACGACACAGGGTATCCTAGTGTGGGGCCAGAAGCAATGTATGTGCCTGTATGTAAATGTAAATGTAAATGTAAAAATGTAAAATGTAAAAAAAATGTTTTTAATATTTCTAGTAAAGCGGCAACAGAAATACATCATCTGTGAAAATTTCAACTGTCTAACTATTACGGTTCATGAGATACAGCCTGGTCACAGACGTACGGAAGGACGGACGGACAGCGGAGTCTTAATAATAGGGTCCTTTACCATTTGGGTACGGAACCCAAAAAATCATGTCTTTTTTACAGACCACATTTGCAAATAGTGTTTATACAATCTCTCAATCATGTCAAAAGTAATTTTTAGGATACATGGCCGTGAACCTAAGGCAAAAAACCCTAGGACTAGACAGCATTAACGCCAAGAACGGCCGTTTTTGCCATAAATGCTATCTAGTCCCAGGTCCGTGATCCTAGATTCTTTGTTAAAGGTCCTAAAATCACTATTAACATGATTGAGAGATTGTACAGACACTTTTTGCAAATACGATTTGTAAAAGAAGGTATGTTTTTTTTTTCATCGGTGGCGCTAGTTAGCCCACTGGATGCCCTTAAGGCACGACTGCTTTAGTTTCAAAAGTAAGAAAAGGTTCTTTAGTAGGTACTTACGTTACAAGTTATTAATTTTTTTCATCCATTAATTTTTTAGTTGATTTGACGTGAAGTACTTTTCGAAATGTGAGATAAAATCTACCAGACGACGTGCGCACAACCCAAAAACAAGCCTCGAAAAACCCATCTTCGAATACAGCAAGACAATTTTTCAACACGCAACCCGCGACAACCCTTTGACGTTTTTGGGATACATTCATTTATCCCCAAGACATCAGCTACTTCCAATGCCAGACAGCAGAATTTGCAGTATTATAGTCCCTGATCTGATACTCTTAAGGACTCCGTACACTTTTAAGTGCTACATATAAAAGGTCGCTGTATATCGTGGGGTGAAATTCTTCGTCTCAAGTCGATCCCTACTCAGGAATGACATGTGACAATTTATCAAGTAAGCCTTCACTACTCTACAAAGCTAATGAGTCGAGCTTCGGACTACATGTGCTCTGGTACCACACGCTGGCAAGTTTTCGTTGCACGATACACAGAGCTAAAGGTGATTGATAACTCTAAAACCAGCAAGCTGATCGGCTGAAGAGGTAATGGACTAGTCACATCGACTAAATAACCGAGAAACTACAGACCACAAACGAACCAGCAAACGCGGCACAGTACTCCCATCAGGGTTTATGGCTCCGTACACAAAACTGCGAATCGGCGTGACGCCACGTTGCACTAATCCGTGCTGAGGACAATTTTAAAAAACCTATTTAGAGGCAAAAATTCCACCCATGCCGGGACTTGAACCCGCGACCTCTGGCTCAGCGTGCTGAGGACAATTTTAAAAAAACCTATTTAGAGGCTGAAAATTCCACCCATGCCGGGACTTGAACCCGCGACCTCTGGTTCACCGTGCCATTTATTACTGTTATGAACGCCGAAGCGAATCAATTCACAAGTTCTTGCAATGCGTCGCGCGAGCTCGCAGATTTTTACGATGCGACGTCTCATCGCAGTTTTGTGTCCGGCCCTATATTTTGCATTACATCGTCGATTTCATTAATTACAACTTCAAGTCATGTGACATGCTTTTTCATTACATTTACGCTTCGAAGGTTTGATACGTAGGTGCATATCACCTATTAAATCTGTCAATGTAATAAAAAGCATGTCACTTGATCCGACCGTGATTCTACCATCATACTACAATTGGAAGGTTTGACAATGGACGATAATCGTTAATCGTGACGACAAGCAATATATTTACAACGGCATTGCCCGGCCTTCGTATGAAAAAAATGTCCGGGCCATGCGAACAAATAAACTCACCAAGAAAGGTTGAAACCATATAAAAACATTATAACTCAAA
Organism: Yponomeuta evonymella; assembly: GCA_963969515.1. Taxonomy (NCBI): domain Eukaryota; kingdom Metazoa; phylum Arthropoda; class Insecta; order Lepidoptera; family Yponomeutidae; genus Yponomeuta; species Yponomeuta evonymella. The sequence goes on from OZ018354.1 coordinate 2,242,620, forward strand.
GCGTTATACATCAAAGACGCCACTAGCAACTTGTGATGTCATAGTTTGCGCCGCATTTGTATGGAGCGTTGTAACAATGTAAAATAATCACTTGCATATTTAGAGCGTTCTTCTGCACGCCTGTACTTTTACTTTATAATATAAGTACAAGTTTGAGTACGAGAATGTAGTTCATTTAAATCATTCATTTTTAATGTAGAGCAACCTCTGAAAGCACTATAATCTCATATCTAAGATTCAGCTTCCAGAGCTAAATTAATAACGTACCTATTTATTTTATTTTTGAAATAAACAGTTTTTTTTACCATGTGACTCGAATTTGGGGCAGCTGATATCTGAAAAAGTCGTAAAGAAAAATCTTTACAAGGCTTATTTACCTTTAAAAATGGTGTACCAAAAGAAAGCATTTTTTTAACAAGCTTAAATTTTTCCCATAAATACAACTGTCACCAACACAAAGCAACAAAAATTTGCCTGTTTGTGGCCGTGGCAAGCAGCAACCGCTTCAATTAGTCGGTCGGTGTAGGAGATTACCAGTGGACGCTCCACCATAAGCCGAATTAAGAACCGGCTTCAACCGGTTTCCACTGTAGTTTACTGCTGAACCTTAGTTTTACTGTCGAGTAGTCTACTCAAGATTCTATTCATTGGTCGGTTGACTGATTATCTGATTAACTCAAAAACATATTTTTTAGGGTTCCCGAAAAAAGGGGACCCTACTACTAAGACTTCACTGTCCGTCTGTCTGTCCGTTTGTCTGCCTGTCACCAGGCTGTATCTCACGAACCGTGATAGCTAGGCAGTTGAAATTTTCACAGATGATGTATTTCTGTTGCCGCTATAACAACAAATTCAAATTAAAAACACACTAACATAAATATTTAAGGGGGGGCTCCCACAAAACAAACGTTGTCTAAAGACAGCGCTCGCCATTTAGCGGCCATCTATGTAACCTTCACAGCGCCGATGTCATGTCGTTAAATGTCAATGTTAAACGCTTCTTGTTGGTTTCTATAGACGGCGCTGGTCTCAAATTCAATCTTTGTGCAATGTTATATAGATAATGGTACGAAACCCGTCGTGTGCGAGTCCGACTCGCACTTGGCCGGTTTTATGATGTACTAGCTGCGCTCGCAAACGTTGCTTCGCCATATTAGTCCAGTCATTGTATACATTTGGAAATGCATGTGAACCGAGAAGGCCAAATTGTAGATATTACGCACGGGAGGCCCAGAAAAGCTTAACTTCAAACTGTCTACCAAGATTTCCTATGTGCATTTTTCGTCATCTTGAGTTAAATTCAGCTTTTTTTACCAAAACTCGGTTCTCCGCTAAGATACGAAAATTTTGATACAATATTTTTTTTTAAACTTATTTACTAGGTACTTTTTCTTTGCTTTTTATACGATCTACAATTAAGGTCCTTTACATTATTCACCTATCGTTCATCATCAACAAAAATGGCAAACATGCATCAACAAAAATGGTAATCAGACGTGATACCGCTAGACCAACGAGGCAGTCTAGCGGTATCACGTCTGATTACCATGCCATATCATGCAGTAGCAAAAGTGCATACATACATACATACATAAACTCACGCCTGTATCCCAGAGGGGTAGGCAGAGACCAGGGACTGCCACTTGCCACGATTCTGGTAGATCGCTTTCGCTTTATCAACATTAATTAGTCGTTGGATGCACGCACGTCGGTTTCGGGTAATTTTTATCTTGCCCTTTGCTTTACATCCCCTATTTGGTTGAAGTATGTCCTCCTAGGACGACCCTTACCAGCCCTTTCACCCACATTCGCTCGATATATTGGTTCCGTCAATCTTTCTTCTTTCATTATCTCCACATGTCCAAACTAACGCAAAATTCCTTTCTTAATTCTAGTCACTACATCCTCCTTCAGTTCACAACGTTCTCTAATCAAACTATTGCGTATCCTGTCATTCAAAGTAACACCAGAAAATACTGCTCAATGACCTCATTTCTACTGCATTAATCCTACTTTCTTGCTTCTTTTGCCATACCAGCAATTTTTGATGAAACATCAACATTGCACTCCTCTCAGTGACGTTACGGGTGACTTTACAACCAAAATGTAAAGTTTGATGTGGTGTCGACTGCATTACGCGGTTGTATTTACATTCGTCAGCAGATCGATGTTTACATTTTTGCTGCAAATTCACCCGTATTATAACTAAGTAGAGGGCACGCGTGTAAAGGTTTATGGGCTATCAACTGTACTTTAGTCTCACGTTGACGTAGAAAATAAAGTATTCAGGTACTTTTATAAACAAAATATAGAGTAGACGCCTACATTAAATCTTAGAAAATTACTCAGAAACAATGTTTGAGCCAAAAATTAACCAGACAAACTTAAATTAATGTACGAGTAAGTAAGTAATTAAGTCCAACCGAATAACTTCTTATTAATTACTTCAGTTCGTGTGGTGTTTTAAATTAAAAACGCAGTCGGCAAAAATATGCTGGAGCTTTTTTACATCAAAGAGATTTTCTCTTTTTCATGCATTTCTTTCAAGTTTTCTACTCTTGGAACGTGCAAAGGAATTTCACATAAAGTGTACCTACGTACATATTTCCGCGCAAAAAAACGTTATTTCTCTGTGGAGTAATTTACATACGCCTCTGTGTGACAGGGTTGGAAGGAAAAGGTCAATGGTTTGTATGTATATATTGTGTACTACACACGGTTAATATTAAAGAAAGTAATTGAACAACTAGTTGTCTCTCCCTCACACAATACTGCCGTCTATGTTGTATGAGCGAGAGGCGAATAGTTTTTCCAATTACTTAATTTTTTTCTTAATTTAACGACGTACCAGCTCGAGAGTAGTGTGTCACACAGAACAAAAAAGCGAGCGACTCACCTCCATGGATTAGGCGAACCATGGAGGTCAATACAGGCAGCAATCGAAGGCCTACAAACACCGATATTGGATCCGAAAGAAAAAAACAAATAATACCTTCACTGACCTCCATGGAGTAGGTATACCATGGAAGTCAATACAGGCGGCACATTTGCCATCGAAGGTTTACAAAAAATAAGGTCGGATCTGAGAGAAAACGAGAAAAACACATACTTCCACTGATCTTCATGAAGTCTGTATACCATGGAGGTCAATGCATTTTCAGTCGAAGGCTTACAAACAATAAGGTCGGATTGCGAGAGAAAAAACAAATATTACTTCCCCAGTTCGCAAAGGAACGTAAAACAGGTCTATGGGTGAGCATTAAAACGGATTTATTTCCGCGAAGGAACGTTAACCTAATCAGGATGCCAGTAAATTCACAGTACATAATATTACCAGGGGATAGGCAAGTTCGCTCGAAGACATCCGTCTTTCAACTTAGTACTTACACAGTCGCCGGAACATCTTGGTTTTTGGCACAAAAACATGTTTTTAAGATCTTTTTGTTAGTAACGTTTATCATTTGTTTAGTCGGTAAGCTATTGTGAGTTATGACCAGAGGTGTAGTACAATTTATGAATAACTTGAATGCGTCAAGATGCTGGAGCGGTAAGAACGTTTTATTAGTACGAACCTAACAGGGCTAATTTGAATATCGATCATAAACAATTATATTAATAACTAGGTGACCCGGCAAACGTTGTTTTGCCATATTAATTAGCCAAAGTTTTTACGTTTTGTGATTTTTATGACTCGATAAAAATCTTTGTGATCGCTCGCCATCTTGCAAACGCAGTTTTATTTGTTTTCCGTAAAGGTTATACCGTCTCATTCGACCTAAACTTTTTTTAGGTGTCAGATATAAAAAGATTACATAGCCAACATAACAATACTAATAAAATATAAACATCCGGTCACTTAGTTCCGAAACCACCTGAAAAGTAAATATTTGACCCCCATTGGTCTGGTGTTTAAAAAATCAAAAGGAAAAAATAATGTATTTTAAGAAATAAAAAGCAAAATTGAAACATTTTTCATATGTTATGCAAATATAAACTACCTATGTGTGATTATTTGTGGTGTTACAGTACACCTAAATCCAAAGATAATGACAAAAATGTCACAGAATCTTATTATGTTTGGAAACGCAACTATCAGGTTTTTTTTGTTAGCGTTGTTATGTTGGTTACATAGATTTTTTACTTTTTATTTTACCTTATTAAATATGTTTTATACCAATTTTAAAAGTGGATAAAAGTTTATGATAAAAGTTTATCAAGATAATTAACAGACATACTTAAAAGAATATCATCTCGCTCGCCAGTGAGAGGTTGCCATAGGAAAGGAACCGACTGACTCGGCTACTACCTCGGGCCTGTTTAATGAAACTAAAATTTTATGTACATGCAAAGCCGATTGATACACAGATTAGTAAAACGAACCTGCTACGCAATGTACCTCGAATTGTCATAATAAACTACAAATTGCAGTCTTATCAAACTCGGCCCTGAAAACTCAGAGGTCATCGAGTATTGGTTTTGTCGGATACAATTAACCAGTTTATAAAGATACTTATAGTGTTTTTCTCGCCCCCAGTAGACTTATGCGAGATGTTATATGGCCTATATTGTTACACGGGAATCTGGGCTATAATCATGGCAAGTTTTATTAAATTCCCTTCAGAGATTTTTGCGTGATGCGCGCACAAATAATTAGAGTGAAACAGACATATATGTCAGACAGAGAAAAAAATTACAGATTTTTTATATGTATACATTTAAAAGTAACAATTCATTTCCTAGCTAATAATATTGAAATATAAAATCTAAATGATTGTTAATTTAATCTAATGGTAACCTAATTAAATTAAGGTTAAAAAAATCAGCAATGTAATGTAATGTAAGATACTGTGATTAATTTTATTGTAAATTCTAATTCATACTAAAATATTTATTTATTATAATCAAAATTCTTAAATTATTTAATCATAAATTGTGAAAGGGATTATTTTAATAAATAAATAACTTCCAAACGAAACAATCACTGATAAATTACAACAATCCTAATAGGTAAGTTTAAATTATATAATACAAGCTGAACCAATATGTTTTTTAAGAATAAAAAATATTAGTGTATCTCAAAAATCTCCCTCCTAATACAATCAAATTAGAAACCTCCCCTATGGTAAATGCATCTAGAGTTCTGTAATATAATATGAGCCTGGTTTAGTATTTTCTAAGGTTAACACGAGCACTAGACGTAATAAAAACGGAATTTCCACGGATATTTATTTTCAAACTTTTCAGTACTTTTGCTAGTACCGTGGTCTCCGTGCAAATTCAGTTTTTAATATGAGCCTGGTTGTTATTTTTTAAATAAACTTAATAAAATATTTTTTTTTACTAGTCCTTAGTTTCTGTTGCCCAATTGTGTGATCATTTATTTTTACAGAAAGAGGCGTGTAGCTAGATGAATATCGAAAAATCCTGCTTAAAAGGCACCCGGCAATAATAACTGTCAAGCGATGTCACCCATTGTTACAAGGTTTCTTGCGCAACAAAGCCATAGAATTAAAAGCAGAGGTTTAATTTTTTTTCTTCCTCTATATCTCCGGGCTTTTGTGCCAGCCTTCTATGTAAAATAATATATTTTTCTTTTTCGGTACAATAAACAGCATTTCTTGCGAAAGAACGACTTTTGCTGTGTACAGTTGCCCTGTTGGAGAAGTGCTTCGTTATAGGTATATTTGTTCTTTGTTCAACGTGGGTGAACGTTACATGTTCATGGGGGAACATGTAACTATAAGCCGCCTGTCGTTATACACAATGAATTTTGGGTGGTTTGAAAGCCGTAGTAAAGTGAAGAAGAAGAAGAAGAAGAAAGACATTTATTATACCAACGAGATACATCACAGAAACAAAATAAGCACATAAGTAACATAATATGCACAAGAACAGAAAGAAAACTAAATACACAACAGACAAAACGAATAAATAAAACAGGACCATAGATGTAGCCTGTGGTGTATCTACGTTGCCACAAAAGGCAGCTGACTCAGCGTTGTGCTGAGGAAGTGATCCATCAGCACTGACATGTCTTAGCAGTTGCGTCGCATGGAATACGCTAGTTAGTTTCTTAAAAACGGCACTTTCCATAAATATCTCGAACAAAATTAGTAGCCAGCCAGAGACTTGCCTGCGTGCCGCGGGTTCGCGAGTCATTATTCTGATAGACGGCGAGGCGGTACTAATTATTCGCCCATTTTGTAGACTTATACGTAATAGTCTAAAGCAAGAAGTAATAGAAGTGATGCAATTTTTTATTAGAAAGAAAGAAAGACATTTATTGGGACAAATTAACACATCACAAGAAAAAAAGGCATAACAAGTAACATAAACAAATACAAAGGAAAAACAAGTCACATAAATACAACATAATAGGCAAGGCAAAGTCAGAGCGTCAGAGTGCATTCTGTGGTGTGTCAAAGTTGCCACAAAGGGCATCTGACTCAGCATTACTAATTACATAACCGCGGCTTTCAAGCCACGCAGATTTCAGCGTGTACCTACATCTTACTGCGGGCTTTATCTGTGATAGTTATAAGCATAGACGTCTAACTAGGGCTAAAAATGATCCCACTTTCAATTGAGCTAGGTGGGCAACTTTTTCCAATTGGTAGGCTACAAGGCCTTCTCTCAGAAAGTGAGAAACTACGGCGGAATGGCGATTGCAAACGTCAACGTAAGTAACACCACGGAAACTCCGGTTTCTTCAAATTTTCGATAAGCCATGCTGATGCACCAAATACATGACTATACGTACTTATATAAAGTGACGCCCGTACCCCGGGTGGGTAGGCAGGGGGAAGGGGCGACCAGCGTTTATCACTTGCGGCTTGCCACGTCCTGAGCCCTGTTTCATATCACGGTTTACTATGACAATTCAATGTAGATTGCAAACTCGATTAACCCGCAGACAAGTAGGAAGACTCTGCTGCGTAACCTACACCGAAGTGTAGTTTTATGAAACGCAGGCCCTGATGAATCTCTTTCGCTTCACAAACATTCGTTAGTCGCTCGCTGCGCGCACGATTTCGAATACGTTTCGTAAAGCTATAATTATTTCGTAATAAATACGAGTAAACTACACCAACTTAGCCATACGATTCGTCGGTCGACTGGTCGAAAATTACAGCACAAACTCACGCCTGTGTCCCGGAAGGGTAGCCAGAGACCAAGGCCTGCCACTTGCCGCGATCCTGACAGATCTCGTCCGCTTCATCGACATTAATTAGTTGCACGCACGCGTTTCGGTTACTTTTTATCTTGTTCTTTGGTAATACATTCCTTATTTGGTCGAAGTATGTCCGCCCGGGACGTCCCTTCAACCCATAGGCCCTTCCTTGACTATCTTATTACTATTACTAGCTTATGACCCATTTTCGTTTTGTGAAACAAGGCCCAGGCCGTCTACTGTACCAGTGCTATCCAGTACGAAAGAAGCTCTGCTTGGATTTATTATTTCCAACTTTTTGTTCCGTCGAGTGCTTCGACGCGATGTGATGTTTTGCGCCGCTGAAAGCCGAAAGCAGCCGCGCCATTAAAATACCCGGAATTGTGTGCTATTTTTAAATTATTGTGAGGAGTATTTATTTTGTTGGTAGCCGGCGCAGGTGCTGCGGTTTTGGGGGAAGCAACGGTCAGATGGTTTAGGGCCTTGGCCACACAGAAAGGATGTGGGGGGTGAGGGCACGGAAAAGACGCGTTGTCTTTCCAATTCACTTTCATACAAAATATACTGAAGGGACGGGACGAAGCCCACTTAGAAGAGATGGGGCGAGGTCGCGAACTCTATGCAACGCGTCGCGTCTTTTCCGCGCCCTCGCACCACTTCTCTTCTGTGTAGACAGGGCCTGGGACGTGTCGTCCAGAGGTCTATTTCATAGAACTACAATTCATGGTTCACTATGGCAATTCGACGTACATTGCAAAGTCGTTTAACCCACAGATTGACAAGTTGACTCTGCTAATGCGTAATGTACCTCGTATTGTCATAGTAAACTACGAAATGTAGTTTTATGAAACTCGGCCCTGGGTCGCTACCAATGGTCGCTAGACAGGGTCGAGTCTCATAAACTAAAATTCATAGTTGTTCTATAATCACTTCCTTTCGGCCGGTTTGGCAACTGAGTTTCGCAACCAGTTGTGAAACAGGAACTTTACTTTTTTTTTGGCAACTGGTTGCAGTAGAAGAATGTTTTTTCTTACTTCCACACAACCCGATCATTTGTCCTGCCCGTATATTATGCTCACCAAATCCTGAACGATTCCAATCGTCGAACTGTCAAATTAGTATGTAATTTGACGGTATTTGCTTTTATTTATTTATTTGCTCCGCCAACAGGATAATACATTATACATTAAAATTTAACACTAGTACAAGATAACAATATGTACCTACATCGGAATTACAGGCAGATACGCCGCTTACTGTTAATTGAGTTGAGTGCACATGTTTAACCTGCCTTAAACAATTCAATTCAATTTTGACAAATCCAATTATAATTAATTATTTGTGAGTTGAATATTAACAATTAAGCTAATATTAAAACGATATTTGAATTTTAGTGTATTATAAGCACTACCAGAATATTAGGCAATCAAATTATATATTCTAATTATTAATTCTACGACCTCGTGGCGCAGCGGTAGTGCATCTGCGTACTGCGTACTTCGAATCCCGGCTGGGGACAAAAAAAAACCAGGTCTTGGATGTTTACATGTTTGTGATGTCGTTGTTTCTGGTTCCCACGACACAGGGTATCCTAGTGTGGGGCCAGAAGCAATGTATGTGCCTGTATGTAAATGTTTATTGTTTGTTGTTTATATATTTCATTATTACATGTTGTTACAGCAAGACGATTGGAATCGCTCAGTATTTGGTGCGCATAGTGAGGCCACTGGTCCCGAGCTAGGATACCTTGTGCTATGGTCAGCCAGACTAGGACATCATAAACTTGAAAACACACCCAGACTGAGACCATGTGCACAAATGTACAGCAGCCCTAGTGGGAATCGAACGGTAATCAGACGTCACACCGATAGACCAACGAGGCTATAGAGTCATATTAGTACGGTTTTGATTGTTTCATTGACACTAGGTAGTCTAATGAATAAGAGTTTGACACTTTTTCGCATGACTAAAAAGTCAAGAGCGGCTGGTCCTACTGCATGTAGGAGACATAAAATAAGGTTCCGGAGTCGGGTCGGTACGGATTTAGTGCATTCTTGCTCTTGTGTCCGCTAGTGCCGAGCGCCGTACTTCTCAACAGGTATTGCGGCCCTTCCAAACGGCTGCATAGCGACGACGAAGTATCAATACCTCCTATCTAACTTCTCTTGCAACTCCTTCTATCGCAGCCAATTGAATCGTGCGAAATGCGAAGTTAATTGTTTGCTTTAATTGTGAATTGCATTAATTGACAGTCAGACTCTTTCTTAGTAACACGTTAAACGGGTCTGACCGCGATTATTTATTAGGCAAAATGTACCAAAACCTTTGATTATTATATTACTAAGTATGAGCATCGCGAGTCACTAAAAAGTACTAAGACTCTTTCTGTTATACCATAACTATTGACTATGCTGAAGGCAACCGAACTATCCCATTTGCGTTCGCTGTACTGACCTCCTGATTGTAGGAGTATCAGGAAAAAAAATAGGTGCAATACAAGCTTCTTTTAGGAGATTGTTAAAAAATTGTAGAGGGGGGGGGGTTAAAGTACCGATAAAAAGCAAACCCTAAACATTTCTTTGCCACTATTTTTTCCAGGTATATTCATAAAGTTATTTTCGCACGCTAATTTCCACATGAGGCAACAATATTTCTAATGCTACTCACAGACCAACCGAATGGAGGTGAACGAAACGACTTGCCGAATATCTGGAAAATAAAAATTGAATTCCACTACTCGGCTAGCCCTCGGTTTCTTGTACACTATCACGCTGTTAATCTACTGTTACTAGCCGTCAATTGACCAATGTGCGTACAAAAAAAAAACCACTGACAGCTGTTAACTGTAGATTAACAGCTTGTTAGTGTACCTACGAGAAACCGGGGGTAAGTATACCAGACATAGCCAGTAATGAATGAAATCTTTGAATTTTAGTTTAAGTGATGAGCAAGAGGCCTTTCTTAAATTAACCGTGCCATACACTGCTTCGTTTAGGTTTAGTTTCGCCCGTTCGCATTCGTCCGGTTTGTACCGGCGACGGCTCCACCTCTAATGCCAGCACAATCGAATCCTCACCAGCGTTGGTCGATTGAGTCGAGTGAGACTCATCCATTTGTGAACCAGCGGAATACATTTTAATACACGCGAATAAATACGCGAGATTCGAGCCAAAAACGGGGCTCAAAATCGACTCTCTCCTCACACAATGGACGCGATGTCGCCGAATAGTTAAACTAAGTACCAGATACGTCTTCCCTAAACGTACACAAACCATTCATCTTATTATACTTATTTTTTTTTTTAATTAACGGTTTTTAGGTTTCGCTTTATTTATGTAATACGCTGTGTATTTTGTACAAACATATATACACTGACGTCTGCATTTCGGAAGGGTAAGCTTAGGGAGCACATGTCTCGGAGAACTGATAGCAGTTGGGGCGGAAAAGTTCTGACCTGGCGACCGTGGACCAGACGACGCAGCGTGGGCAGGCCCCGCACCAGATAGTTTGACGACCTGGTTACGGTGGCGGGGAGTCGCTGGATGCGGGCGGCACAAGACCGGGCAGCTTGGAAAACCATGAGGACGGCCTATGTCCTGCAGTGAGCGTCAAATAGCTGATGATAATGATGATGAAGCTGGGGGATTTGACACGAGCCACGTTCGCGAGCAACCTCTCGCTTCACAAGACATTCATTAGTTGCCGCATGCACGCTCGCCGGTTTTGTGTGCTTTTATCCCCTAGCCACACAGAAGGGACATGGGGTGAGGGCGCAGAAAAGACGCGACGCGTTGTATAGAGTTCACGCCCTCGCCCCGTCTCTTCTATGTGAGGTTCGTCCCGTCCCCTCAGTACATTTTGTATGAAAGTGAATTGGAAAGACGACGTGTCTTTTCCACATCCTCGCCCCACGTCCTTTCTATGTGTCTCAGACCACGTCCAACGACTGTAAACCATCAATGTTCGACACAAACAACTCCCCAAACAAGCCACAGAAAAGTCATCAGAACAAATTGTCACATCTATGAACGAGTCCCGCCATTACCTACCGAAACCTCGCCAAGCAGCAAATTCCTTTAAAACGTACCCGGCGAGAGATAACATTCACATTGCAGTTGTAAGGGGAACCTATACACAGCGGAAATAAAGTGGAAATTTGACGAGAGAAGCGTAATGGCGGGCGGTAACGAAGCGCGTCCCGCCGTGTGTCTGATCCAGGAAAAGAGGTTGGATGTGACATTTTCTTGGTCTGTGAAACATTGACAGTACGTCGAAAAGCATCAATGGGCATTGAATAGAATAGAATCATGTTTATTTGGTGTAGAATTTTACATTATAAATACTAAAATTAACACAAAAAGAATACTTCATAACATAGAACATATTAAAAAACAACACGCAATGTACCAAAAAGGTCTCCACTCAGCTTAATGCCACGACAGAGCCATGGTGCTGATTTTCAGCCTACTTGCCTACCACTATTTATTAAATAAACTTAGATGTACGTACCTTATATAATTATATAATATATTATAAAGCTCTTTTTTACATTACATCAATAACTGCACTGCACGAATAGATTAGATTGTTGCCATGTGAACCCTTGCCTGAATACTGTCCTTGACCGACTTGAATACGCAGTCGATTTTCTAATTTCCAGGTGGTTCATGGCAACGTCAAATACCAAACATTGATTTATCATTACCATCACATACTAAACAGCTACTATAAGTCGGTGCGATCCTCACCGAAGAACATGACATGCCTTATCCAAAGCTTCAACATCTCCGCCGAAGGATAAGGAGCAGTTTTTTCTTCTCCACGAATCGAGAACATTTACCACTCTGCTTAAGTGTCCGTGTAATGTAGCCCGACCTTTTGTATCGCGGGTGCCGTTCGTTGTTAAATTTCATTAGGGGGACCGCATTATTCGTTCTAGGGACATAAATTTGACGGCACGGCGAAACGTCGCTTTTTTAGGGACTTTTGTTTTAAATGGATATGCCTCGATCGCCTACGGGCAGGCGTTGTTCGATCCAGGGGTAACTTGCCCGAAGAAGGTGCTCGTGTCATGCGGACCTTTGAGGCTGGCTTCCCCGAGCGCACGGATTTGTATTGGTCTTCTTTCGCTGCGCGAGCGGATTGTTGGGAGAAAAATAGGCATTTTTGAAATTACGGAAATACAAAGCCTTTTTAGAATTTTGATGACTTACGTCACTAACGCATTCAGTGACAGTCATTTTGCTATATTTTTTATTTACCAACACTCAGTAAAGCTCAAATAACCATATCTACGGGAAAGTACTTTTCATTGTGAAAAACAGTATTATTGATGATTTATCTGTAATGGTATATTATTATTTTTTTTTTTTTTTTTAATCTTTATAGAAGGGCTTGGTCACATAGTGATCATGTCACCCTAATAGAACACATTGTGATACCAACACATCAATAGAAATAACAAAACATAAAATTAAACTAAATTATCTCTTCTTAATCTAAGGGCGACCTTAACTAAATCAAGTACAGACTTAGCCTCAGCTGACATTGGAGAGGCCAAAGCGATGTTACAGCCACCTACTTCGAATAGATGTCTGCAAAATGGCTGGCGTCTCTGCGGCTCGTTCCGCACACACTCCATCAGTACATGGTATACATCTTCTGGGACGTTGCATTCACTGCAGTTTGGTGTGTCTACCTTCCGCATCATGTGTCTAAACTTATTCAATGGAATGTGTCCCGAACGTAGTCTAAACATTAATACTAAATCACCTCTTCTGAGATCACCGCTATCGAACCAGGGGAAACGAAGAGGGCAACATTGAACAGTTTTATACCAAATACCCTTCTCGACAGATCTTTGGTCAAAATGCTCTTTCCACAAATCGTAACATTGGTCTCTTACTATAGGCAGCATATCTGAGAAAATAGGGGTACACCTCAAGGGATCTCCTTCAGATAGCGCAAGCTTAGCTAGTTTCTCAGCCTCTTCGTTTCCCCTGATTCCAACGTGGGACGGAATCCACTGGAGCACTAGCGTCTTATTATTAGCATTAACATTCACTATAGAATCGACAATATCATAGGCAGTATTGTATTTGAAAATATTTGTGATTTCCGACGAAAATAATCTTTCCTTAGTCGCCTTCTACAACATCCACCGAAGAAAATGGAGTGACGCTATTCGTAATCCGGCGCCACACGGACAATTCGTAATCCGGCGTCACACGGACAACTGGGACTCGGCCCCTTAGTAGTGCTTTAGAGGAATCGTGTTTTTATAAATAAGGCCGTTAGTATTTAAGGTTTATTTTGGCCGTCCCGTTGTACTGTAGATAGTCCTACAATAAACATTATGACACCTTTATGTCAGCCCTAAAGCTCCGCAGAGCAGTTGGCAGGATCTCTTGGCGCCCCTGGTGACACAGAAGGGACGTAGGGCGAGGGCGCGGAAAAGACGCGTCCTCTTTCCAGTTCACTTTCGTACTGAAGAGACGGGAGAAAGCCCACGCGTCGTGTCTTTTCGGCGCCCTTGCCCCATGCCCCTTCTGTGTGGCCAGGGCCGGAGGCATCACTTAGCTACCGAGGTCAAGCGCTTCTGAAGGCGAAGTAGTTCAATAATGTGTGATCTATCTATTTATTTTTCTGATCTATCTATTTTGCTGTCTTTTTCTCCACTACAATTCGGCCTAAAGACAGCGGCTAACATTGTTCATTGACGTTCAATAAACAGAATGTAATTTCTTTACGTATCTATTGACACTTACGACAAGTATCCTATAAAGCGTATTCGTGTTATTAAAATAGCGCAAAACATAGTTTCTTCAGTGACGATAATTACACCGCTAAAGCAAGAGTGTACCTATAAATAGTGTATAGGTAATTTTAGGTTTTTCTTTTAGAAATTGCATGAAAAAAAGTAGAGGTTTTTGTGTCGGTACTAAAGAAACGACTTTCAGGTTATTCGTAATTTAATTAACACGCTGCATAGGTACGTTCCAAGGACAGGTTTTCTTTCATAGACAATATGAAATGACGAACTTTGTAACCGTTTATGAACGAAGAATCAGACTCTTTCTAAGTGTGTGTGATATAAAATACCTTCATTCCGAAATATACGTAGTAGTAGTCTTTTTCTTGCTATGCAAAATTTATGGCGATTTTAAGTGACATTTGTTACTTTGAAGTAACATTTATGACTCGCTAACTGGAAAGTGGAAACATGGTGAGGAAACCCGCGGCCTAGTTGGCTTTGTATTGACATTGTCTTTTCTATGCATTTTAACCGACTAAGCTGAGAGGATGTATGAGGAGGATCTGGGCAAGCTTAAGCCATCTAAAATATGTCCCAGGTACTACAGCATCTGAGAGGTGACTTCAGATACCTAGTGTAGGTATAATTTATCAGCTTTTAGATATAAATCAATTTCAATACGTAATACAGAGGAGTTTGTAAAGAGGCTCGAAATCTCGCCGATGCCTTACCCATTAGCTCAGTTGGGAGAGCGCTGGCACGGTTAGCCAGAGGTCGCGGGTTCAAGTCTGGGTGGCATGGGTGGAATTTTTACCCTCTGAATAGGTTTTTAAAATTGTCCTCAGCACGGGTTAGTGCAACAAAAAGAATATAATTATGAAATGTATAGTTTCATGAAACGCGGTCCTGATTGAAATTAAATAGAGAAGTTGCCATTTTACAGGCCTCTATTGCCATTAAACACATTCTACCTATCACTGACTGAAAAAATCTCTTTTGTCATATTTCATCCGAAAATCTTGTACCTTCAATGGCCGGGGAAAAATCGAAACGACGGCCAACAATAGCCCAACATGTTATTGTGCGCTATCAGGCGAGACACCGACGGAAGCTCTATACACAATATCCGGACCCGACTTGTCAATAGCTTTAGGGTACCGTGGAGCTTCTCTGCTGCTCGGAAAATGATATCTTGTATTTATTTTTTACTCGGCTACAGCCTTGGTTGTTTCTGTTTGGACCAGACTGCGAAAGTACTGGAGAGCTACGTTTTTATTAAGGACATGCCGCTATATTATGCCTATGTTAGTCCTGAAGGATTCGAATCCTCTAACTGGCAAATTCCCGACTCGTCTTCCGCGACACAGATCTGTGTCCAACTTAGTATGGGCCACCTATACGTTCCATTCCGCGAGGGCAGTTCAGGAGTTAAAACATTTCTCAGAGGCAGTTTAAATAGTACTCTCATCAATACATTTTCATTTCTTGGTATTATTTCGCCAAAATCTTTACTTTTCAAAACAAATGCAAACAAAACATAACCTAAAAACTGTTTTGATGCACCAAAAATGTCGCATGGAATCCACCGTATTCGGATACAAGCTGCGACAGTCTGCCACATGATGCAAGGTGTTGCCATGCCACAGGATTTTTGCCACAACGTGCGACATTTTTAATTATTGTAGCTTGCGGCCTTGTGGCATGCCGCAATGCCGCACAGTGTTGCCCCGGCGTAAAAGCGCTTTAATATGTTTGGCTTCTATTTATGGTTCGTAGGTATGTCCGATTCGTCATGCTTAATCAATCGTCAGATTTTGACAACTAATATCTCAATTGATTTGTTATTATTGCGCAGATGATATAGGCTACATGTAATGAGCGCAAATCCGACAAAGAAACAAACCAACAACCCGTCTGCTGACCATTAACTACTAAACAGGCAGGACCCAGATATAACCTCATTGTGATTTATGCTCAGCAGTCGGGATGTTTATTATTTTATTTCTTTTTTTTGTGGAGCAGCTATCATCATCATCATCAGCCATTTGCCGCCCACTGCAGGACATAGGCCTCCTTCATGGTTTTCATTACCATGAGGGGTTTTGTATAATCGCCACGCTTGGCAGGCGGGTTGGCGATCGCAGTATGCAGTTGGAATCTCAGGATGACGCTGCTGCCCGTCTCCTGGTAATTGATTTCCTTAGTCGCCTTCTACGACATCAACGGAAGGAAATGGAGTGACGCTATTCTTAGTCCGGCGCCACACGGAGCAATTATAACTTAATTTTATTTATTTATTTGGAGAAAATACAGGCACAAATAATAAATATTATCTGCCCTATGGAACATTTCTCACTTATAGTTCAAGCAGGTTAACGTTTACGGATTTTTCATGACCAAATTTCATGAATCTAGGCGAACAACAAATTACTCTATAGCTTTTTGTGCAAAAACTTCTTTAATGATTGTGTTGAGTCGTTGACTTAAAATGTTTCACACCATATAGGAACCGTTGACGTTATTATTTAATAATAATTTCAACTTGATAGCGCTACCAGTTTCTGAGAAAAAGGGTCTGACAGACGGCCAAAGGCCAAAGACAAAGAGACAGACAGACGGACGGACGGATAAGAAAGGGGTTATTAGGATTCCGTTTTTAGGGTTCCGTAGTCGACAAGGAACCCTTATAGTTTCGCCATGTCCGTTCGTTTGTCTGTCTGGCCGTCCGTCGGTCCGCGGCCTAGCTCAGAGACGATCAGTACGAGAAAGCAGAAATTTGGCATAGACATACATATTAATCATGCCGCCTAAAATCTTAAAAATATTTATTTTAGGGTACCCCACTTTCACTCTCGCGCTGGGCCA
Organism: Yponomeuta evonymella; assembly: GCA_963969515.1. Taxonomy (NCBI): domain Eukaryota; kingdom Metazoa; phylum Arthropoda; class Insecta; order Lepidoptera; family Yponomeutidae; genus Yponomeuta; species Yponomeuta evonymella. Next base: position 2,259,410 of record OZ018354.1, read on the forward strand.
GTATTTTATTTTTGACACCAAAGTAGACCTCAGCTGAATCCCCAATCTCGGATACCGAGCAAATAGCGTAACTACCATCCATCTTAAAGTCGGTCGAGTCTCGACTGGATAGATCCCGGCAGATACCTTGAACAAAAATCGGCGCAGTCGCGAACAGTTTGCTACGGACACGTCAGAGCATTTTTTTTAATCATGATAACTTCCGCATTTGCGAAACTTCACAATAGTAGCAATACCACTCGCTAACTATGAAGGAAAACATCGTGAGGAAACCTGAGTGTCTGAGCTATTCCCATACCTCAGCGCTTGAAATCGCCAATCCGCGGTGGGCACGCGTGGTGATTAAGCCCATACTCTCTCCCTGAGAGAAGGCCTGTGCCCTACAGTGAGACGTATATAGGCTGCGTATGTAACTTCCTTACAACACAATCACTGGTCCTGGACCCTGTGCTATGGTATCCAGGCAAAGGTGACCACAAACATGGAAAAACACCCAGACTGAGGCCATTTACACAAGTGTACGGACGCCCCCAGTGAAAATCCAACGACCTACGGCACGGTAATTCGTTAATTTGCCAAAAGTTATTATTTGTTAATTTGTCTAAAGTCGGAAGAATAAAAACGAGAAACTCTAAATATAGATTAAAATAAATCTTTGTAATAAATGATTAAAAAAGCTGGCTGTAAATACGCTTCAATCGGTATTGACTCTAAGAACCAGCGTACCCATCGACCGAGAGCCGTCCTGGTTTCGAGTAATCGAGTTTGTCTATCACACTTCGGCAACGTGGCGAGCAGAAGGCCGCGCTTTCGTTTTGCCTCCACACAATGGCACCCGATCTGACAGTCTCACGCGTTCCCCTTTTCGACTGCACGACCATGGTTGTGATCACGGCAGTGATGCAAGTTGGCCTTAGTGTAAGTTATCTGTTTGACCAAGCATGAAGTCCATACACATTTTGGTTTATGTTGCACCTATGGTACTTTAATAGAAACTTCACACGTTTCAGTCTCTCGACGTTACGGTGTCATTACTTGTAGATGTCGTTTTGTCATTAATTATATAAAAAGTGTTATAAAACTTAAATTATAAATATAGCTTTCTCTTTTTCTTTCGCTTCATCAGTGTTCATTAGTCGCTGCATGCACGTATTGCATTTATAAGTACTAATGTTACAAACGAGCGATCTGTCGCCATCAAATGCAACAGTTTGGCTAGTTTTTTCTGTACTGTATAACGTGAACATGACAACCAGAGTGCCATCGTCTAGATGAGCCACCACTGTCCGCAGCGCGGCGGCAGAGCTGCCCTTTCAGCGATCGCCGTTTGCCACAAGTAATTTGACGACGCCCGAGCACCGAAGTGGTCTGCGTGGTTAAATAAATACCTGTCTAAGGCTACTTTTTACCAGATATGTGCTAAGCTGCGTAGGATGTGTATGAAGTCCACCAATCTGGATTGAGGAAAACTATAACAGCCAATTATATTCTTTTCATTACTCGTACTCTGAAAGGGGGTCATTGTTCATCCAGGCACCGTGCTGAAAGTGGTACATGCCTGCTCTAAAGCAGAAAAGTATTAAAAAAAATATATGAATCGTAGTTAATATTGAACAACGCAATGGTAGTAACCTATACAGCCATAAAACGATTAATTCTTCATTTATTAGTTTTGTTGACATTTAAATTCTTTTTGATGTTTATAATTAATATAATGTACTTTATGTATTTATTAGTCACTTTCAAGGCCAGATGTATAAATTAAAATATTGTTTAAGACACAGATAAAACCACCAAATACGCAAATTCAAAATGGCCGTCTTTCGCGGTCGCGCGCCATCTTGCGAATTGTGATGTACGGCTAGCACAAGTTGGCGCGCGAGCTATCTCGCCGCGAGCTAGACCATCCGTCTGTTTCGGCGTGATTTCCTTAAGTTTTATATTTTAAACTTGTTTTTATCTTTTAGTGATTAACATTAATAATTAATTTATATTATTTAATTTTTTTAATACTAATTAAAAAATTAAATTTTTGAGCAGTCGTTTAAAAGGGCGGATAGTTTATCTCTCGGCGAGTTAGCTCACGCGCCGACTTGTGCTAGCCGTGCAGGGTGTGCGTTGGTATTAAAAAAGTAAACTGGCGGGAAAACTTTAATAAAAAAGTGCAATTTTTTCTATGGAAGTTCCATTAGACTGTGTTTGTGATATTCGAAATTGAGTTTGATTTTAACTGGCTTGTGTTTACTTTCCTCGTATTCGTAATGAAAAGTAGAGTGTTTTACTCGGGTGATAGCACCCATTTCTGCCTCGAACTATTGGCGCTCTCACTTCGTTCGAGCGCCAAAACATCTCGTCAGGAATGGGTGCCTTTCAGCCCTCGGTTAACAATCTACTATTTTGTTGCACTAACCCGTGCTGAGGACAATTATAAAAACCTATTTAGAGGCTGAAAATTCCACCCATGCCGGGACTTGAACCCGCGATCTTTGGCACGGTTAGCCAGAGGTCGCGGGTTCAAGTCCCGGCATGGATGAAATTTTTAGCCTCTAAATAGGTTTTTATACCAGCCAATGTTCATTTTTAACTGATTTTATAGGGTGGAGGCTGGAGGCATTGCAAGTCTTTAGAAAGCCAATCTTTAGAAAGTGGGGTACAGATCCTGGGGTTGAAAGGAATGCTGGCTCCATGTGCCTCACACATATTATGTTAGTAAATGGCGTCTAAAGTCCGTGTCTATTACATTATAAGTAGGACGAGCATTTCCTACGCTTGGCTCTGTTCGTCATTCAGTTCGATAAATTTAGTAGGTCTGAGAATAGGTCGTAGGCTAATTAATATGGCAAAACAACGTTTGCCGAGTCAGCTAGTAAATATATTTTGTTGATTAGCTGAATGTGGCCATAGGCAGTGAAACTGCCAACCATTCGAGCAATTCTATAATTGTAGTCGGTGTGCAGTTGGCATCCAGTTCCACGCATGCAGTCGCTGGAACTGTACATCGACTGCAACCGGACTGCTCGGTTGGTTGGTAGTTTCATTGAGCCGCGCACAGATTACGTGCAACGAGACATGCAATGCTACATTTTCCATACGTTATATCGGCACTGCCTAGCCTAAAATAATTCGAGGCGCAGCTGTGCTGTTGCTGTAAATGCGCTTATACATGGGCGGCCATCAACGCGGATATTCGACGCTGACATGTTGGCGACTGCCGTCGAAGCGTTGACGCCTGCTGTCGACGAATGTCGACGGCTGTCGTCCGCAACGTGCCGCCCGTGTATTAGCACCCTCGCCCTGCGAGCTCATGCGACGCATCGCAAGAACTTACGAACTGATTCGCATCGGCGTTCATACTCGTAATAGTACTTAATAAATGGATGAATCCGACATCTTCTTTGTTTCTTTTTCCTGTATCTTCTTAGCAAGTATGGTTTATACGAGGCCAGTACGCTGGCGCCAGTTTTACAGGCAAGCCACCGCTGGCTTGGCTTGTGTTGTTTAGATGAAACCAATCAGCCTGCATCTTGTCGGAAAAATTCTAAACAAAAACAAAAGCATAATCATGACTGGCGCGGGAGTTGAGGGGTTAGCGGGAGGAGGTCACTGACTTGAAAAATAGAAGGGCGCTCTATTCTCACCAGTGTTGTCAGCCAGCGCTGGCTTGCATGAAAAACTGTTTATACAAGGACAATAATACTAAGCCAGTGCTGGCTGGCAGTGATACTTGTAGGCAGCGATAGCTTCGTATAACCAAGGCTAGAAGTGAGCACTTCTTTTTACGATCCATGTCATGAACTAGTTTACAAAATACGTTCAGTAAGGTTGACGGTCGTCGAAGGAATGGTCACCCGAATCGTGGAAGGGATATAGATGCTTTGCCGCACGAGATCGCATCGCAGTAATGGTTCGTGTCGCAGTTTTCTGCGTTGCAAATTCGCATCGCGCCGATTCGCAGTTTTGTGTACGCAGCCTATCACTACGCTGCGGTGCCGGTATAATGTGCTATGACTCTCAATGTGTTCTCGAAGCACGCACAAACACCAGTGCCTCGTGTCCTCTATTCCAATATGTTTAACTGTCTGTTCAACTAGTTGAACAAACAGGACTGCTTTCGTCCAGTTTGTTCAACTACATTTAACAGTTGAACTTTTTGGACTGAAAATTACAGTTTGTTGATTTGAATCCTAAAATGATAAAAGTAATCCCAAAATTACTATGAATTCCACCTTTTTCGAATTCAAAATTTTGAGATTACTATGAATGCAACATTTTACGTATTCAACATTTTGGGATTACTATGAATTCAACATTTTGCGAATTCAACATTTTGGGATTCAACATTTTGCGAATTCAACATCTCAGGAATTCAAGATTTTAAGAATTCAACATTATGAGCCGGAAGGGTAAGAAACGCCTTTAGGTCTTTATACCGGAATGTCCAGTCGGTTCATTAAGTATATTTCCCTGAACGTGAGAATACCCCGATGAGTCCGATGAAGTGAACGTTCAGGGTAGTAGACCTTTAGGATAGTGGACTCACAGGGAAGTGGATTTTCAGGGAAGTGGACGTTCAGGAAATAGACTAAAAGTGTCGAGAGGCAAATTGGCTCTACATTTGTATGTACTAAAGGTAGTGAAAAATAAAATATTACATTGTACTTAAGTTTTTAATTAACTCAAAGTAAACTATTGTCTAACCACCTAGACTTCAAAATCAAACTTAGTTTACTTAAAGCAAATATTGTTTAAACAAACAAACTTATCTTATAACCCTACATTTCACTTATTAAATCTCATCAAACTTAAATAATTGTACCAACCACAAAATATTTTCTTAAACGAAACACTAACACTTAACTAATCTCACTAATATTCCTCGCCCTCCCCTTCTCCCTCGCCGGAATCCATACCGACTTCTTCATAGTCCTTCTCCAACGCAGCTAAGTCCTCACGTGCTTCGGAGAACTCGCCTTCCTCCATACCCTCACCGACGTACCAGTGGACGAATGCTCGCTTCGCGTACATCAGATCAAACTTGTGGTTCAAGCGTGACCAGGCCTCGGCTATAGCCGTCGTGTTGGCAAGCATACAGACAGCCCGCTGCACTTTGGCTAAGTCACCGCCTGGAACGACTGTTGGAGGCTGGTAGTTGATGCCGACTTTGAATCCAGTAGGACACCAGTCCACAAACTGAATGGTGCGCTTGGATTTTATCGTAGCAATCGATGCGTTCACGTCTTTTGGCACCACGTCACCACGGTAGAGCAAGCAACACGCCATGTACTTTCCGTGGCGAGGATCGCACTTGACCATCTGATTCGCGGGTTCGAAGCAAGCGTTTGTGATCTCAGCTACGCTCAGCTGTTCGTGGTAAGCTTTTTCAGCTGATATGACTGGAGCATATGTAGCCAGGGGAAAGTGGATCCTAGGGTATGGTACTAGATTTGTCTGGAACCCCGTCAAGTCGACATTTACAGCACCATCGAATCTTAGAGACGCTGTGATGGATGAGACTATCTGACCGATAATTCTATTCAAGTTTGTATATGTAGGTCTCTCAATATCTAGATTTCTTCTGCAAATATCATAAATGGCTTCATTGTCTACCATGAAGGCAGTATCAGAATGCTCCAAAGTTGTATGAGTAGTAAGAATCGAGTTGTAAGGCTCAACCACTGCAGTAGACACTTGCGGCGCTGGGTAAATAGCGAACTCTAGCTTGGACTTCTTTCCATAGTCCACAGAAAGGCGCTCCATCAGTAAGGATGCAAAACCAGATCCCGTGCCGCCTCCGAACGAGTGGAATATCAGGAAACCCTGCAATCCAGTGCAGTTATCAGCAATCTTCCTAATTCTGTCCAGAACAAGGTCCACGATCTCTTTCCCAATGGTATAGTGCCCTCTGGCGTAGTTGTTGGCCGCGTCTTCTTTGCCAGTAATAAGTTGTTCTGGATGGAAAAGTTGTCTATACGTGCCTGTCCTGACTTCGTCTACTACAGTAGGTTCTAGGTCCATGAATACAGCTCTGGGTACATGCTTACCAGCGCCAGTTTCGCTGAAGAAGGTGCTGAAGGAGTCATCACCGCCTCCGACAGATTTGTCTGAGGGCATCTGCCCGTCAGGTTGTATGCCATGTTCCAAGCAGTACAGCTCCCAGCATGCATTACCGATCTGAACGCCAGCTTGTCCAGCATGTATGGAAAGGCATTCACGCATTTTGAAAATGAAAAATAGTGTACGTTTGTTTAAAAGCTTTGCTATTTAAATATATTTCTTTAGGGGATTGGCGTTAAACTTGTGATATTGAACAACTAGCATCTAGTTTCTACGAAGAATCTTTTCTATCTGAAAATTTTATGAATTTTCCAGACTTCACGAAACAAAAGTATGTTTCTGTCATTCAACAGGGAGGTATTTAGGTTTGTGAGTTTGCGTAATTTTTAGAGAATCTATAAATATTAATAGCAACAAATGCATATAAATAGTGCAATAAACTAGAATCACGGAACTGATTGACTATTATCCATAATCTCTTGGACCAACTTGACTGACATAATGTGGCCACTTAAGGACGACATTCGATAGTGGGTTTTCCTTACCTAACGTACGAGTAGTTGAGAACAACATAGTAATTGGACATGAAAAACTAGAATTTGTAGATGATACTGTATTTCTGGGCATCACAATCGATGCAAAACTACAATGGGGTCCACATATTGTAAAATTAGCACACAGAGTTAGCTCTGCAGCATATGCAGTGAAAAGAATTAGGGAACTCACTGACGTTGCAACTGCTAGGCTTTGTTTATTTTAGTTACTTCCATAGTATTATGTCCTACGGTATACTACTATGGGGCCGGGCAGCAGACATTGAGACTATCTTCATCTTGCAGAAGAGAGCCATCCGATTTATTTACAAGTTAGGTAGTAGGGATTCGCTAAGAGATTTCTTCAAAGAAACCAACATCTTAACAGTTGCATGTCAATACATTTATGAAAATATTATGTACGTTAGAAAAAATATCAGACTCCGAAAATGTTGGTGGCCACCATGATGTTAATACTAGAAATAAACATAAATTGTCATTTCCACTATTTAGACTTGCAAAAGTTAACACATCCTTTATGGGGCACTGTATAAGGTTCTACAACAAAATTCCTCAAGATATATTAGAGTTACCTCCAACGCGATTTAAAAAATGTGTTAAGCACATTCTGTGCAAAAAGGCTTACTATAACATCAAGGACTATTTAGAAGACAAAGATGTTTGGCATTAAACAGTAGATTAATATTATTTAAAGGACGATTGTGACTAGTGTTCAACACATTCATGACTAATATTTTAAGTTGAAAACTCTGTTAATTAAGTTAAAACGTGTTTTGAAAAGAATAAATGTGGAGTTTCTTTGTTAGCTTCTTTTCCACATAATCCATTAATTGTGAAACTAACAACTTTGACGTTCATTAAGTAAACATTCTGTTTTTACAATGAATAAAAATATTTGAATTGAATTGAATTGAATTGAATTGATCGCCTGGAAGTTTAACAATATTTTATTAATTTATTTGCTTCTTACTAAGTAGGTTACAGAGCAAGCCTAAAAATAGCAAGTGTTATACAGGGTGTCCCGTAAATGGTGGTCCAAGCTGAAGGAGAATATAGCTCACCTAAATATCTAAAACTGATATAACTAGTATTCATGCTATAAACCTTACATCTAGCCTTTACTGTTACAAAGATATTGCTATTAATGTCAGAAAGGCGCTTACATTTCGATTTTTTTTTTATTATTATATTATCAGAATAAATGTTATTGTAATGAATAGGCATACTATTTCAGAACAAATAACAGAAATCAGATTTTAAAAATATTATCAATTTTAAATCATTTTTAGATACAGTTTAAAAAGACTGTAACGCCTACGAAAACTACTAAATAATAATAATAATAATAAAAAATCCGGAACCGTAATTTTTTTTTTATTTTTATCCAAATTAGTTTTAGATATTTAGGTCAGCTATATTCCCCTTAAGCTTGCACCACCATTTACGGGACACCTGTATATACAAAAACAGGTGTTATAATAGGGGTTAAAGTATGAAATTGCCGTTTTATTGCAATAGGTTCTTTGAATTGACATAGAATCTTCATGGTTTGAGGTTTTCGAATGAAACTTTTTTCAAATGGTTTCTATGATGTTCTTTTTTTAAAAAATGTGAAACATTTGAATATCGACTTTCAATTGTTTTTGTTATTCAATTTAGACAAGAAAGATGGATACTGCGAAAATTCGAGTGATTTTTGAATACGAGTTCCGACGCGGAACTAACGCGGCAGAAACAGCCCGCAATATCAATGCTGCGTTTGGAGAGGGGCCTACTAATGAACGCACCGTGCGATTTTGGTTTAAACGCTTTCGTGATGGAAATTTCGACTTAAAGAACGAGCCACGAGAAAGACCGCCCACACAGGTGAATAACGATGAATTAAGAGAGATAGTGGAAGCCGACCCTAGTCAAACTACCCAGGAATTAGCGGCATGGTTTAACGTTACCTTACCTACAATATTGACTCACTTGCGTCAAATCAATAAAATAAAAAAATACGAAAAATGGCTGCCTCATAATCACTCGAATTTTCGCAGTATCCATCTTTCTTATCTAAATTGAATAACAAAAACAATTGAAAGTCGATATTCAAATGTTTCACATTTTTTAAAAAAAGAACATCATAGAAACCATTTGAAAAAAGTTTCATTCGAAAACCTTAAACCATGAAGATTCTATGTCAATTCAAAGAACCTATTGCAATAAAACGGCAATTTCATACTTTAACCCCTAATATTTATAGGTCAGTATTCATATTAAAAAATATATATATTTAGAGACAACGCCTGTGCCCTGCTAACGGCTATCATGAAACGTTTAAATTGTTTATAATGTCTGTCAAAATAAAGACAGTGGAGTCTTAGTAATAAGGTCCCCTTACCCTTTTGGGTACGGAACCCTAAAAAGGAAAATAAAAATGAAAACCGACTCCAAAACAATACAACAGTAAAAAGTAAGAAATAATTTAAAAGAATACCTTTATATTAGAAGTATGTGTATACATGTAGGTATTGTAGAAGTATAAATTGGATTCGGTGCCCAAAATATATGTCCTGGTCATTCAATTCAAACATACCAAATGTTTGAATTGAATCGAAAAATTCTTTATTGTACAAACAAGGTGAGCTTAGTACTGAAATAAGTATTTTATTCTACATAGTTCTCAGGCGATACCGCGGCCCAGATAATCGAATAAAAGCGATAATAATTTCTTTTTACACTAATTTCGTCAAATCCCACCTAATGAAATCTACGAGGGTCGTCGGACTCTCAAATCGGGTCCCTAAATAGATTCCCATTTTCACCTCAACTTAACAGCATTTCCGACCCTTCGGTTATTCGCCCCTCAATCCGGCTCTGGTAGAAGTATACATTTCAAATTCTATAATCTTCTCATCATTATTATGAGTGCACAGGTAAAGACTACATGTAGGTACCATAGTGAGGCAAATAAACTTCTTCGTCCAACCAGTCATAGTTTGCTTTTTTTTGTTGTCTCAAAGTTGGTCTTATTTATAAAAACACGATTCCTTTAAAACACTCCTCAGAGGTAGTTTAAATAATGTGTGCTTATGTTTTTCCTTTTTCAAGAGACTATTTGAACTGCCACCTTTCATCGCCATCGCTGCATGTTGGTCTCAAAGTTAGTTTGGTTCTACAATTTTAAGCTATTTCTCGCAAGATTGAATAGGCCCGTACATCACCTATAGTCTGTAAAACATAGCTTGAGCTCCACGACAGCCATCACACTAACAGGGCTAGGGATGGGACGATGTCGACATCAAATGTCACTTAAAGCGTGTTCATAACGTGGATGGAAAGAAGAATTTCGAGCAGTTGGAAATATGAAATCAAACAGTTTTTGATTCGAATTCTGAATCAGAGTCACTGGAGCAGTCTTCCAAATTTATAATCAAGTCTTGTTCAATATTATCAAAGCGAACATCTCGCTCCCAATCTTCTTGCATAGTATTTCTTCATTTCGTAACGACATTTTTCCAATTTTCTGGCGTAACATGCTTACATGCATTTTGCAGCAACGTTAGCATTTTATTCGCTGTGAAATTTGATAATGCTTTTCAAACAAATAAACTTCAATTCCAATAGTAAATCTGCAGTATAGATCATCCATCACCAAATCATCGAGAGTTTGTAATTTGCAATTACGATACTGGTTAAACATCACTATCTGTGCAGTAAGTACGGAATTTTCGCTGCACAAATATTCTTTGAAAAAATTCAAAACTTCATGGACGCAATTTCGATGACAGCTGTAGCGGAGCCCAAGCTATGTTTTACAGACTGCAAGGCCTTAGCATCCATGGCCGTTGAAGCAGTGCCGAAGGAGGAACACTAATCTAACCCCCGGTTTCTCGTACACTAACAAGCTGTTAATCTACTGTTAACAGCTGTCAGATGTTTTTTTTTTGTATCCACTTTGGCCAATTGACAGCTGTTAACAGTAGATTAACAGCGTGTTAGTGTACGAGAAACTGGGGGTAAGTGTTAGGAAGTCAGCACCGCCTTGACGCCTTTACTATACTATACTATATGATAGGAATGCATGTATACATTTTGCACACATATTTATTAACTACCCCAGCTGTTTGTTTGCGCTAACATTCCTGTTTCTGTTTTTAAAATAACTTTTAATTTCCTTTATGTCAGTAAATTTTGAAATGTTTTGCTCATATAACCCACTCTTTGAAGAAACTGTTTTGGGCGTTCGCGATACAGGTTTTACCTAGTGCAGGACGCGCCGTGTATCGCTCATGTAAAAATGTTGCTATGGTAAAAAAAATTTTTGTATTTGTATTAATTTGTACAACTCGATGCACATTCTAAAGAATCGGCTTTGATTAACAAGTAGGAAGACTCGATTGAACCTCGCATTGTCATAATAAACTATGAATTGTAGTTTTATGAAAAGCGGCCTAGGCCTTTTAGCTAGTTTATATTAAACAGATAGGCATATAATTATTTTAAACTCACGCCTGTATGCCGGAGGCATAGTCAGCTAGGCGAAGACCAGGGAGTGCCACTTGTCATGATGCTGATAAAACTCTCGCTTCACCAAAACTAATTAGTTTCTGCAAAGAATATTCTGTAAATTTCTTTTGTCGTCGTAACTATTAATAGGGCGACCCACGGCTATGTCACATGGAGGGAAAGTACCTTGAATATTGTAGATGAAACATTTTACTGAAAGAAGAAATTATTTAAAAAAAAATTAAGACCGCATTCATAGATTTTTAAATAATTACATGGTTGAACCGGGAATGGAACCCCCTACACGGGAAAAAGAAATACCTTGTCGCTTTATCATAGCAATGGAAAGGCTTCATCTTAAGGATTATTTTTTGCTAAATAACATAGTATCAGAAATAAAAGGAATATTTGATGTGAAATTTTGTTCAGAAAATGAAAAGCTGACATTGCCGTAAGGATATACAACTGACATTATCATTTTAAAGTACCTATTACAAATGAATCAGTAGCCACATAATTTAAATGCATGATAAAATTATAAATAATCAAAAACGTGCGACTTTGTATTCAACAGAATGGGACTCACTTTGAGCATTTGATAAATTAAATTGATAGATTTTGAATTAAAAATGTTAAAATTCATGGTCTTCCTTTTATTTCTGACACTATGTTATTCAACATAAAATAATCCTTATGATGAAGCCTTTCGATCGGTATGATAAAACTACAGCGTAATTTTTTTTCTCGTGTGGCGGGCTCGATTCCCGGTTCAACTATGGAATTATTCAAAAATCTATGAATGCAAAACAGAGAAATTTGTAAAGAGGTTCCCGATGCCCATTAGGTCAGTTGGGAGAGCGCTGGCACGGTTAGCCAGAGGTCGCGGGTTCAAGTCCCGGCATGGGTGGAATTTTTAGCCTCTAAATAGGTTTTTAAAAATCTATGAATGCAGTAATTAGGACGTAAATGCGTCATTTCGTCAAATAAAAAAAAAATTTAAGTAATGTCTTCTTTCAGTAAAATGTTCCATCTACAATATTCAAGGTACTTTCCCTCCATGTGGCATAGCCGTGGGACGCCCTGTATAATATTATTAATCAGCATCCTGCCACAGAAAACTCTACCCCTTGACACACACAGTGATATCAGAGCCAGTACAAAGGAGCGAGTGGGTTGATCATATAATTAGGACGAAACATCTCATTAGTTAAGAGCCTTGGGGCCTTCCAACTTTTCGCTGGCTTTGAACCGCGTGGCTCCAATTAACTGAGTGTTAAAGACCATTATCCTTCGGAGTTTCGAACGTCAAGCTTGGGGGGCCTATTACGCGCAACGCTGGTGATGTCTAACTCGTTTACACATACATTCTCTTGAATCTTTTTGCAACTTTATGGTCGCCTTTGTGAACACCTTTTTCCCCTCCGGACCATCTGACCACCAAATCTCACCACCGGTCGGTGGTCAGTTGAAACGAAAATGTTCCCATCTGACTACTGGAGGTCAATTGGGAGCAATTCATTTCTAATTCATTGCCACTGATTCTTAATAATAATAAACACGTCGTGAGCGTATCGAGAATGAGAGAAAAATTGTCAATGCTGTGAAAGCATTAAAGGATAACAAAGTCGCTATCGGTTACTGTCTCGAGATAGTAAGGCAATTTGCTTAAAAATACCGAACGGTACTGCTTTTTGCCATTTTTTTAATGTAATAAAAATAGATAAGTATACCAATATTTGAGAGCATAACGAAAAGCTTTTTTACTTATAGTTTACCGAAGTTCGTTTTATGTACAAACAAAAATTAAACTTATTTTAAACATTCAAATCTTTCTTTCATAACGTGAATAATTGGTGGGTTAATCTAGATGACTTGTATTTTGCCTTTTTGTAACTGGGTGGGTGATATGAAGAAGAAGAAAGACATTTATTGTACCAACAAGAAGAACATAGGTCCCCAAAATATGGGAGTACCATTGTATTTGGTCACTGGTCTACTGAACACCAGCGTAATTCAATGCCACCAGTGATGAAATTTGATGGATCATGGGCCACCATATACCCAATTCATCACCAGTGGTGAAATGGGACAATTTACACACTGGTGGTAAAATGGGAGTACCATTGTTTTAATTAGTAACTGGGAGTCAGTTGAAGAATTGGAGTGCCAACAAACCACCGGTGGTCAGATTTGATGGTCAAACGGTCCGGAGGGCCTTTTTCATAAAAGCTACAATGAGAATGGGCATAATAACTCACAATATTGATACTCAGGCACTGCAATGAACTGAAGATTTACTTTATTGACAGAACATACTCGTACATGCATGCAGAAAAGCTCCGCCACGCCAGCTAGATGCGCGGAAACTCAAAAATTATCTAAATATATATTTTTTTTTATTTTCAGGTCGCGTAATAGGCACAGAGAATATTATGATTTTTCTTGTGTGAAGATGGTGCTGTATGGGGGTTGTAAACGTTGCAAATGCGTAGGAGCTTACGTATTATGGTGCTAATTAATGAGGATGGATGGTTTCATAATATGTATCAAACTGCATTAACTGAGAATTTAAGTATAAGAAACATCCACATGCCGCTTTTGTCTCATTGTCGCGAGAGGCTTTAAAATATTCTATATTATTACTAATCCGCAAGACTCCGTTGGGTCAGCTACGTGGACGGAAATTAGGGGATCGTGCTAATTTGCATCATCATAATGGCCTACATTTATGTTTCAATGCACCTAACTTACACATAGTCACGTCCAATAGCAGAGGTCGAAAATGGGGCATAAATATTTATAAATATTTAATGGTACATATAAATTAAATTCTACATAAAATTAGACAGTATTGTCGAATCTTGTATTGTCATTGATCAATTAGATTAGTATTGTCACAAAATCATGGCATAATATATACATATTTATTACGCCGGTTTTGATTTAGGGTTCCGTTGGCAAAATATTAAGCTTCAAAGCGTAAAAATCAGGGTAAAAATTCGGGGCAATAGCACGTATAATAAAGGAAAACTATCACGGCTAAGTAAGCTTTACAAGTTAACGAGTAATAGGCGACTAACTTATAAAAGGAAAACTTCGTACAAAATTCATTGAAAATTAATTTGATGAAGTTGGTATTCTGTAAATAAGGGAGATAAAAGCCTCTCTTTCTACGGAACCCTACACTGCGCGTGACTCGACACGCAAGTTTACCACTAAGCTTTTGTATCTTTTCTGGTGGTGTTTGGTGAGTTTGCATTATACGAGTAAGTATTACAAGTTTTACCGATGTTACGATCGAGCGATGACAAAAAGAAATTGTAAGAACGTCATACTTAAATATTAAAAAAAAATAAGTGGGTACATAAAAAATTACTTAAAAGTTATTTCAGTAATTTTTCGTGTACCAATGTTTGTAATTATTTATCACAAGCTTTTGCCCGCGACTTCGTCCGCATGGAATGAGTAATTTCCGGGATGAAAACTATCCTATGTCCTTTCCCGGGACTCAAACGATATCCATACCAAATTTCATCTAAATCCATTCAGCCGTTATTGCGTGGTTGAGTAACAAACATCCAATTATCCAAACATCTTCACAAACTTTCACGTTTATAATAGTATGTAGTAGGATTATGTATCCGTTACTAATTATTATGTTAAAATTTCTACCGGTTACTTATAATAGTTTAGGAGGACAGACAGGACGGAGTTTAATGTGTTACCTGTATTGTGTTATGTTCTTTAAAAATAAAAAATACACAGAGAATAAGGTTTATTTGGTCTCGTTGGCATTCAGCGCTCTTTCTAGAGTTTTTAAAAATTGTCCTGAGCACGGGTTAGTGCAACAAAAATAATATATTCATGCTCCTGTTGGCACCCTTTAAATAGGGTATAAATGTTTATCGCAAAGCTTTAGCTTTTCAAAGAGCTGAAGAAGAAAGAAATAAAAAAAATTTACTGTAACTGCGTCCAAAGGAATCCCACGGCGTATTTCAAAGCATTATCTCAATTTCCACCTCCCAAGCTTCAGATGGCAAGACTCTCATAATATTTTTTGTTTGCAGTCCATGAAAGTTTCTAGTAAGATAAGATAAGATAAGAATATTCTTTATTGGATTCCGGAAAAATTGTCACAGAAACAGTATCACTTACTATAGTATAAACTAGTAATAATATAGTAAAAATATCTAGTACTCGTCGCTGAGCTAAGCCGCAGTCAGACAGACAGACTGACGGTACATGGCAAAACTTAAGGGTGCCTTGTTGACTACGGAACCCTAAAAATGTTAGCCTGCAATTTACGCAAAACTGTCAACGTTCTTATAGCTCGGAGGGTAATTAAAACTAGCACTAGACTTCTTTGTGATTCCTATGTTTTGAATACATTGCTCGTCGAAATTTGTAAATAATTATCTAAGAGATAGCTTAAAATTTCAAAGCGGATCCTTGGGAAGAAATGTTTGGTATAAGTTACACTATTCAACATTTCAGCAAAAATGCCTAAGTGCTTAGACGGTAATGAAAACGACAAGATACTTACGTGTTTATTTCTTTTCAGCAGAAAAGTAATGAGCTATGACTACACAAAGTTGTCTAAGACCGCATTTTTCAATAGTCAAGTAAAACTCAACTAGAGAATAAAACTGATGTTGTCACTGTCTTATCGTTTGAATTAGACAGTGATAGCATGCAATTTATTCTCCAGTTAAGTTTTATGCGACTCTTGAAAGGTTGGCCCTAAATTGCTACTTGTGGCAAACACGTATCTCTGTGCGTGCTAGGCGGCTAAGCGCCCGCCCACACATCACACCTTTTTTCCATTCAGTGCATGAAGTGCATGCACATTTGACTCAGTAACCGAGCTACTTCGGCTTTTTGTTTTCGAGCATGAAGTCTTTGAATTACATACATAACGCCTAGAAAAAAAATACTGACAAAAATTTCAGGCAACATGCAAAACGAAGTGCAGCTTTGAACCTCAATGTCTTCTACGCCGCCGGTTTTCCAGGCATAGTCACGTAGAAAATGTTCATAGAAAATGTTCGTAATGATACAAAGAATACTCGTACGTGGGTGCCGGGAAGCGTGTTTGTAAATTAACACCCGATATGTCTGACTGCACCTTGAGATGCACCCGCGTATTACGTTCAAGGCAAACAATGAAATAGCGGGCTATGAATATGAAAATATTGAAGCAGCACTGCACAGTAAATGTGCTTAGCCCGCGTTTAGCGAGGGTGGCCATGATTTATGGACATCGGAGGACAGTGTCTGCTGCAATGAAACTAGGTTCCAATCCCATCCATCAGCCTTATCGCTAAATAATTATCGCTGTATTGACCAACTTAAAGAGATTATATTTCTATTGTTAAAATTATTTATTGCAATTAAACACATAGTTTTGCATATAGGCGAGCTTAATGATGGTGGATGCTATTGTTACGTTCCAGGGCACCATTCCATAGAACTACAATTGATCGTTTGCTATGGCAATTTAAAGCACATTGTATAGCTGATTAACCCACAGATTAACAAGTCAATCAATCAATCAGTCCGTACTAGCCCACTGCTGGACACAGGTCTCCCCCAAAGCACGCCACTTCCTTCTATCCTCGGCCCTCTACATCCAGCCACTGTCAGCAATCTGCCTCAGATCGTCAGTCCAGCGAGCTGGTGGGCGTCATACGCTGAAGTAGGAAGACTAAATTTACTAATCCGCTGCGCAAAGTACAACGAATTGTCATAATAAACTATGAATCGTAGGTTTATGAATCACGGCCCAGACGGTGAGGTAACTGGCTTGTGACTAGCGCGCGTGAACGATGCTACACCGTTAAGTGTCCAACTCTTAAGTACTTACATTTATTGCGGCAGACATGTAAAAATGAATCAAAGTAATTAATTACATTGTACCAGAATATGGAAAAAAATACATCATCATAATCATGAGACATAAACTGTACTTAATTAATGTAAAAAAGTAAAGTAAACATAATTTATTTGCTAGAACATTGGTACATAACATGGTTTAAAGTTGAATAGTAATCACAAGCAGCCTATATACGTCCCACTGTAGGGCACAGGCCTTCTCAGGGAATATGGGCTTAATCACCACGCGTGCCCACCGCTTATTGGCGATTTCAAGCGCTGAGGTATGTAAATAGCTCAGACACTCAGGTTTCCTCACGATGTTTTCCTTCACAGTTAGCGAGTGGTATTGCTACTATAACTTCACAAAATGTACATAACTTAGAAAACCAAGTCATAGGTACATGCCCGCACCGGGGATCGAACCTGTGTCTCCCACTTCCGAGTCCGAGGTTCTACTCACTAGGCTATCACCGCCGTTATTCCGCCCATTCAAAAAAAGAACCTTATTTGTCGCTAGATTCGGGTGAATTGTCGGGCTCAAGCGCGAAGTTTACGACCCTTCCGATAATGTCGCATTTTTGATAATAAGGGCCCAGCACCGCAGACCAATCTAATGAATTATTTTTTTACTTTAAATACTCTGTCGACTTCAACAGAGTTTGCAAACAAAAGTATACAATAGCGCAGTAATGATGAAACATAGCCGTGATAAGCTAGAAGTGCAGCTTTTTCAGATACAACATCTCTAGTTCGCCGCAAGGCATAAGCAATCTATGTACATAATGCACTTACATGTTGTTTCCAGTTTCAGTTTTAGTCGATATTTAAACCCAAGCTAAGAGGGAATCCACTTTTTTCAGATACAATATCTCTAGTTCGCTGAAAGGCATAAGCAAGCTATTACATAATGCACTTACATGTTATTTCCAGTCGCAGTTTTAGTCGATATTTAAATCCAAGCTAAGAGGGAATCCACATCTTTGATTTTTATACCAATATATTCAATATTAAATTTAATTATATTATTACTATAATTTTTTACTTTACTTTCCGTGTGGCACCGGATTACGAATAGTGCCACTCCATTTCCTTCCGTGGATGTTGTAGAAGGCGACTAAGGAAATACATTACCAGGAGACGGACAGCAGCGTCTTCCTGAGATTCCAACCGCATACTGCGATCACCAACCCGCCTGCTAAGCGTGGCGATTATGGCAAAACCCTTCATGGTTATGAAAACCATGAGGGAGGCCTATGTCCTACAGTGGGCGTCGAATGGCTGATGATGATGATGACTATAATTATGTTTGGAATTTATTGTTACTATAATTATGTTTGGTACTTATAATATTTTCTTAGGATGTTAGACAGTCTCTCTAAAATAAGAACTGTGGTCACCCCAAGCGAACGTACATCGACCTATGCAGTAGTATTGAATAATAAATTGTAACTATGAATAGTTTTGCAATTCCCTTTGGTTTTACTGCACAGCATCGCTATTTCAAGTTGCTTCAGTATTTTCTTCAACTTAAAACAGGTTACGTCGACAATGGAGTAATGAATTTATTTATACCAGTTTTTTTTTTTATATCCGGCAGTGATCTTGACAGTATGGTACCATTTAAAACACCCATAAATAATTTAAGGGTTACGTAGTCAATAAGGAACCTTTATATCCCTATTAACCCTCGCGTATCGACGTGCCATGTTTTCTAAAGAAATGTTTTGTTTAATGAGCTCATAGACGTGACATCAAATAATTTGGACTTTGTGATTATTGGGAAAATAATAATAAGAAATTCTATCAACTATCAATACTATCAATGGGCGTCTGAGGCGAGGTATTCACATAGCTACGCGCTTGCAATAGCTTCAAGGGCTTCGCCTCAAGCAAACATGCACTGGCCTGCGTACATATTTCTTAGATTAGGAGCAGTAAAGAATGGTGATGATGTAACATCGGTCTTAAAGGATATCGCAGTCTTCAGTAAATCATTGTCCTACATAGATCGGTTCTATTTGCTACATTACTGTTTAACGCATTATCTAACAAACTGCGGCATTCCAAAGCAGAAAATTCGTAAACATACAAATAAAAAAAAACTGGACAAGTGCGAGTCGGACTCGCCCACCGAGGGTTCCGTACAAAAGTGTAGGTACTTACAATTGTTATAAATAGTTCAGGAATCAAGTCGGGCTTTTTTTCCGAACTTTTCTCGTACTTCAAAGACAATTTTTTTTTTATTTAAATAGATATATACAATTTTCATATTTTTCCCTGTATTTATAGTATACGACAATATCACTTGCCAAATTTCGTAGTTTTAGTTCCACGGAAAGTACCATATCAATTTTGATTCGCTTGAGTGTCGAAAAATACGTTCTATTTGCGGCATAAAAGGCCGTATCTTTTTTACATTAACTCAGAAGTTTGATTTTTTCACAGCTGTGAGGACACACAGACGTGAGGACAACAAAGTGATCCTATAAGGATTCTATTTTTTTCCTTTTGAGGTACGGAACCCTAAAGGACCCAATCTCGACCATAACAATGGTTTTTAATCGTTCTTTTTATGGTCATAATGTAACAGGTTAAAAAGTGATCGAAATATTTTCAAAAGTCGTGGAACAAAAGTCATTGTAAATGACAAACTCTAACCGACGTATTTTAGTAATAGCGAACATAACACATATCATAAACTCACGCCTGCATCCCAGAGGGGTAGGCAGAGACCAGGGACTGCCACTTAGCACGATCCTAACACATCACTATCGCTTCATCAACATTACTTTACAACTAATCCCGCCCCGGCGAACTTTACAAATCGTATACCGTATAACGTACAGTAAATCCTTAGAGAGAGCTATGTACACATGTAAACCTCATAACTACAAGATTTGGTACTGTGCTAGTATAGATATCTTATACTATACTAGTATGATGCATAGTAGGCGCTTGTCGTCGAAAAACTGAGTTATTTGCTTAGGCACAATTTCGTTTTATAAAGTTAAATTAGTAGCTCACGAAAAACCCCCCGAAAGACGAGCAAGGCTGACATTACACCGGGTGTCTGTCTAACTGGATTTATGACACTGGCTTTTGCACAAGATTGGCTTCATTTATGCCGGCACTCTCTCCGTGTAGTAAACATTGAACAAAGAAAAAAAACATGCTATCTCCGTCTCCTACGATACAAGCTGTGCCTAGTGTAGTAACATTAATTAATTTATCTTAATTCAACTGCATCTTAATTCAACTGCAATCGCACCAAACGAATCACCATGAGCTACTATTATGTAACTTAGCTCCTTAGATTGTAACCATTATTTGCTGGTGTTAAATAAATGCTTTTTAATTGATTTTTTCATTTTCATTGAAAATAATATTATTTTACTATAGCTGTTTTCCGCGACTTCGTACGCGTGGTAATTTTGATATGTATTTTTCCGTGATAAAAAATAGCCTATGTGCTAATCTAGACTATAATCTACCTATCTCTGTGCAAAGTTTCATCCAGATCCGTTCAGCCGTTTTTGCGTGAAAGAGTCCATCCATACATACAAACATCCATCCATACATACAAACTTTCACGTTTATAATATTAGTAAGGATTACGGCGCTATCAGGTATGTTACGAGTATCATGCCAGAGATCGTGGGTTCAGTTCCCACGGGGGGCGCCGTAAATTTATACAAATGGCCTCAGTCTGAATTTGTTTCCGTGTTTAAGATGCCTTTGCCTGGTTACCATTGCACAGGGTTTCCTAGTTTGACGCTAATCGCGCGTTTTAAATGTCAACAGTCGCGGCTTTACATTAATTGTATATTACATGAATTGTCAAATTCTGACATTTTCGTCAATCGTGCCATTGTACTGCCCATGCTAGACAAGTGATTGTGTTGTGTAGAAGTTATTTATTTATTTATTCTACTATACCTACCTACTTACCTGACTAGAGAGCACCGATACTTTTACTGTGTATATAATATAACACAACTTACACACAGCATAATCACTCAAAGGCAACAAATTGAATGCAAAAAAAATCAAATGTGGTACTACAAAAGTTGTCAAAAATTACAAACTGTATTTGCACATTTTGGAAATAACCCTTTATATTATCTACGATACCTTAGGTGCGTGAGTCCGAACGACACTAGACCTGTATTTGTTTTCAGTGACAAATAAATCTTGACAGCTGGCGCCTAGAGTCTACACACATAGGTGTTCTAAAGAATGATATTAGCATGACAATAGTACAAGAGAATAGTACAAGACAACAGTACAATGTAATTTCAATAATATAACGAAGAAGATCGAATCACGCAAGGCACCGAGGTTATACTATTGGAACGCGACTGGTTAGTAAACTACTAATAATCTCAATGAAACAACCATAGCCATACTTATATTACTCTATTGGACAACTACCTGCGTTTAAGAGACTGCCCCTACGGGAGCCTGTTTCATAGAACTACAATTCATGGTTTATTCATGATTTACTGTGACAATTGGGTATTTAACAAAATATCAAATGAGTTACTTTTAAGACGGAATTTTGTATGAAAATACTTGCATGACGTCACATTTCAGAGCACTCTTTTTATGTATAATCTATTTAAAAATTGTAATAACTAGTAATTGACTAAAAGAGATACATTTTCCGAGATATTTTGTAATTCTTGTTTTAATCGAGCATATTATGAAATAATTTATTGTTGATCGTGTCAAATACCGAATTCGATGAAGAATGAAAAATCGATTAAACCACAGATTAACAAGTAGACTCTGCTACTTATGTACGTCGAATTGTTATAATAAACTATGAATCGTAGTTTTAGGAAACTTGGCCTAGGTCGACTTGCACCCCTTCTTCAATGTCACTTAAGTCGCCATTTAAATCGGTTTTTGTATGAATAATTTTAGTTAAATGCTGTTTAAGCCACAGTTAAGAAATTGATGCAAGTCAGCCTTAGTCTGCCATCAGCCTAAACGCTACTCAAGAAAGAAGTGGGGGGTCAAGCATCCCGCAAACCCCGCGCCATTGGATTTACGTTACTTCAGGGAAATATACTCGGTCGCGCTTGAATGAAATTAATGAAAGTTTATTTTTAATTTCGCCCGAGCAAAGAGAGACATCTTATTACACGCTTAATTTATGAATGTGTTTTTTTTTTTTCGAAAGTACCGTCATTGTAAAAAGTGATTATGCTTTCTTTGACCAATTTGTAGGTATATATCAACATAGAATAATAAAACAAGTCTATTAACCTGCCATTTCCGCACATGCTTAAGAAATCAAAATAAACTAGCCATACCTAACGCAACACTAAAACTTTATAGTGCAGGTCCACATGTAATGGCAATTAAGTTTTATGTATTAATATACGCCGTGTGGCGCCAGATTAAGAATAGCGTCACTCCATTTCCTCCCGTGGATGTCGTAGAAGGCGACTAAGGAAATAAATTACCAGGAGACGGGCAGCAGCGTCTCCCTGACATTCCAACCGCATACTGCGATCGCCAACCTGCCTGCCAAGCGTGGCGATTATGGCAAAACCCCTCATGGTTATGAAAACCATGAGGGAGGCCTATGTCTTGCAGTGGGTGTCAAGGGGCTGATGATGATGATGATGACTAAACTATATTTTGCAAGAAAATTTATTTAACAGATATGTCGAGACGACCTCGACCGACACATGCCGGAGTGGTCTGAGGTGGCACACGACAGAAACATCTGGTCTGAGTTGGGGGAGGCCTTTGCCCAGCAGTGGGACACAAGCGAGGCTACGTAAAAAAAAATGTAAATAAATTAAAAGATTATCTTATAAAAATGCTATTACAGTGTAAAAGACTTTAGAGGAAAAAACGATTAGGCATAATTATAGAATCATTATAAACTTATATTAGTAAAAAGCAGGGTTTATTTAATGTATATAACAGTGTTGGTACTAAATTAGGTTAAGTTAGTTGTAGGCAACTCCCTACTCATATTTGATAAGTACTTCTAATATTATATTTACTAATATTGTTTTTATTACAAAACGTAAGACATTAGTTCCTACTATGTTTCAATGCTCTTTTTTCCAGCGGCTTATTTTGAGGACTATACTATTTATATTGAGACCAAATATAAATAGTAAAGAACGATTGAAATTAAACTTGAACTCTCAGAGAGAGAGAGTGTAGGAGAGTTTGTAGAGTTACAACCCGCTAAGTTTTTTTTAGCGGTACGTAATACCACTTCAGAATTTAAACCTTAACGTCCAATCCGCATCATAAGGTTTAGATACTAAGGATTAAGGCATAGAGTCGACACAATCCGGATGCCAAGCCGGAGGTCACGAGTAATATCCTGGTCTCAAACACAGGTGCATCATTAGTTCACATAATCAAAGTCAAATGAAGACGGAGAGTCGAACGTTGGGGTCTTTTGTGTTCTGCGTTTTGGGGTGACTCAATAACAATATGTCGCCATTTCCATCCGCAAAGCTGACTCTGATCACTGGTTTCTCAATTAAACTAAATGTTCGACACTATTAAGGGGCTCCAGGGAGTAACACTAGCGCCACTGTGGAAAAAAAAAAATTTTTTTACAGATCGAGTTTGCAAAAAGTGTCTGTACAATATCTCAATCACGTTTATAGAAACTTAAGGCCCCGCCCACTGTCACTTCAACTTACTAATCGGCTGGGCTATGTTGACGACTTTTAAGGAAATAGGATCTGTAAAAAAGATATGTTTTTTTTTTCATTGGTGGCGCTAGTTAGCCCACGTAGTCAGATATTGTGCACCAGCACCGTTGGAGGGGCCTCGCTCGTAGCAGTTCGCGGCATCGCGGGTGCGTGCAGTTCGATGCGTCGGATCCAAAGAGAACTATAAGGGTATGCTGCGGACTCGTTAGTGCTAACTGACTTATACTGTAGAGGCTCGGTTCTGTGCGCGGCCGTCTGTTCTCCTCGGCTTCTTCACCACCATCATCATCATCATCAGCCATTTGACGCTCACTGCAGGACATAGGCCTCCCTCCGTTTTCCAAGCTTCCCGGTCTTGTGCCGCCTGCATCCAGCGACAACTCGCCACCGTAACCAGGTTTCTTCAAGGTGTATCTTTATCATTATATCTTTATCTCTAAATTCTCTACTTAAAATTCAATCACAAATCAATAATTTATTTCAACGTAAAGAATTTATGTAAAGAAGTTACTATGTTAGCTGCTGCCTTCAGGCCGTATTTGAAGTGGATAAAAAGGCAGCGGGCAAAGAAACTCCACTCTGACCATCTTTTCTCAAATTTTAAACAGTGGTTTTATTACTGCACTTTCCATGGGAGAGCTGATATGTTGTCGCGAACGCATGATTTCGCGCACCTGTTCGCGCGGAATCGCGCATCGTGGGAACACAGCTTTATGGCGGCAAACTGCTTGCAACTGTTATTATTCAAATGCACACAAGCGTGCAGGGTCCAGCTACCCGTAGACTTGCGGTTTTGGCGGGAATTGCACCAAGATGGCTGCCAATTGTGGCGTTTAACGGCTTTTGGTGACCTAAACAGTGTGGAACGAGCTAATCATCAACGATGTTTCATAAAACATAGAAAGTGGTATTAAAATGACGTGGAACCTGAAAAAATTCGTCAATATCGATGATTAAACCATTTCCAATGAGCCACACTTTGAAGTTCTCTAACTTTTGCCTACAATCCTGTCATGATAATCAAACGTGATACCTGACCAACGAAGCATTCGAATTGCGAGGATCGAGGAGGTCTTTTGATCCTAGGCTTAACCGCATAAACGTCTCCAGTATCACTACAGTCTTAGATCGATTAAGCGGGTAAAAGTTATCCGGAGATCACTTCGGTGAATTTCGTCAGCGAATACGGGGGCTGAACATAAATATAAAGTGGCTTTTACTCACGGGGCTCTATTGGAAAATGCAATATTACGAGACTCTCGAGGCTCGTGTCAATTTCATGGGCGACGTAGCGCATGCAGCAAGGCATGTGCCGCCAGCAAGCATAGATTAAGCACGCATGCAATACGCAGACTCGATACTGGGGAGAGGCAAAACTGTTAGAAACTATCGGACATGAGCGACGGCCACGTGATATTGATAGTGATATTAAAACTATCAGACATGAGTGACGATCACGTGATAGTGACAGTGATACTATCGGACATGAGCGACAATCATACCATAGTGAAAGTTAAACTTGTGAGTGACGGACACGTGTTAGTGATAGTGAAACTATCGGACATAAGCGACGAACACACGACAATACTTTTACATACAGGGGTTTTCAGAAAGTTCCGGTGAAACTTAACGGGGGTTATATTCTACTCATCAATACAAACAATTTTAACTATGAGAGCAACTGCGAGATACTTATATAATATCAGTTTTATCATACCTGGAAGACTAACTTACGACCATGGTTTGAACTGACTGTTTGAAGGAACAACATAGCCGAATTGTTTGCCAATCTCCGATAAGAATCGGCTTTAATTTGATTTTTCCAAACAAAATTTGTAAATACATACACATAACCTGACTATTTCTGTCGCTGGACCTCTTTTTCCAAATAAATCTGCAATGGGGAACTTGCGTCAAACTTGGACTGAAGTGGCATTTCTTTTATACCATAAGAGATATAGAAAAACTCAAGAAGAATAAAAAATCGATGAGAATATTTTTTCGGGATCTGAAAATATGCG
This sequence comes from Yponomeuta evonymella, assembly GCA_963969515.1. Classification (NCBI taxonomy): domain Eukaryota; kingdom Metazoa; phylum Arthropoda; class Insecta; order Lepidoptera; family Yponomeutidae; genus Yponomeuta; species Yponomeuta evonymella. The sequence goes on from OZ018354.1 coordinate 2,285,099, forward strand.
GAAAATCAAGTTACTCTAATAATAAAAAACATAATTATTACGTTTCGTTTTTTTCATTGCATTCTAAACGTTTTCTAAAAAGGGTGTAGATGCATAAAACCAATTATTTTACGAGATAACTCGAATAATGATACACGTTTCATACTTTATAAGCTGTTACGTGCAACTTGTGATGTCATGGTTTGGGTCCAATTTTTATGGCGCGTTTTTGTAGCACGTGACTAGAATGCCTTTTTGGGAGGTCACATTATGAAAAATATTATTCGTAGAGAAAAAAATAACCACGTTTATTTATCTTTTAACATGGCCTCTCTGGGAAATCCCCCCACCAGATGGTCTGAGTACCTGGTTACGGTGGCGGAGAGTCGCTGGATGCGGGCGGCACAAGACCGGGAAGCTTGGAGTCCTGCAGTGGGCGTCAAATGGCTGATGATGATGATGGCCTCTCCGATTATATTAAACTATTTTCTTGTGCAAGTTCTCCATACCCTAGCTTTCTCGGTCGCTGGACCTTAAAGCGTTTAACTTTTTCCTGAAAGGACACCTGTATATCAACAATCCTCGGACAATTAACCCTACAAGAAAATTTTCTTCAATTTAGGAAAAGATAATCCGTTAACCCAAACTGACTGAATGGCAATTAGTAAAGTGCATGTGTTAATTTAAAGTCTCGTTGTCTAGTTTGACATGTCTGCGAAAAACATCTCCATTCTATGTCACTGACACGTAGCAGATTACATACGGCGACGTGAGGACATGACTCGATCGCTAATAATGAATAAGGTCTAAAGGATGTATTTTTAATACAATATTTCCATGAAATCCCTCTTGTCATTACTATGATATGAGTTTGTGTAATGTGACAGCTTAGAAACCACAGACATGAATCTAACTAACAACGCAGGTACTCCTACGACGTAGGTGCCGGGCACCTCTGCGGCCGCTAGTTTTAGTTCGCGCTCGGCTAATATCGATCGTAGTCAGACGTTCTCAAAAATTTACAAATGCCTCAATTAATCAATCAGCCTGACTCGTCCACAGCTGGACATAGGCCTCCCCCAAGGCACGCCACTTCCTTCGGTCCAGCCTCCAAATGTCAAATGCCACAAACGCCTCCTTGTCCTCGAACATAAAGTATAAAATACAACAAACGCGAGCACCCAAAGAAGAAGAGAATTTCCTTCCACTTTCCGTCATAGCAGGTAGCAAAAAATCGGCACGCTTTGTTTTCATACAAATCGCGGTGCTCGCGTTTTCCAGCCAGATTCATGTCAACGGCAAAAAAAAAGAAAATTACCCAAAAACTATAAAGTTTCACTAGGCAATCACCGTTTGACATCCGATAAGGCTGTACGGCCGCCGTAATGAAAAGCTCGCGTGAAAACGTCCATTTTATTGTTACTTTCAATCAGTTACCCTTAAAAGGGCACCGCAAATTCCGGCCAATCGTTGAAGCACAGTGTTAACACTAAAGAACCACTTGTCACACGCAATTAGGACTTATTCCAGATACACTTGCAATGTTGTAAGGTCCGAGAAAATCTATGATGGTGACGCTTCTTCCCGACCGGGTTCGGTCAAGGCGACTGTTACAACCAGAAGAGCGTCGGTCATATGCCCTTATAGGACTGATGTATCCTATCTTGGGTATAAACGTGCGTTTGCACAGACTGCAGGTAAGTTTTCCGTTTAAGTATTGTATGGCAGCTCGTGGTCGACATCTGAGTCCATCACATCGGCTTCAAAAGCAGCTCTTTGGCCTCGAAATCAAAGAAGTTAGTTGCGACAACATTTCAAGTTCAACATTACAGGCATTGCTACTACAACTTCACTGATGTACGTAACTTAGGAAACAAAGTCGTCGGTACATGCCGGGATTCGAACTCACGACCTCCTGAATTTGGGGCCGACTTTAGACCGCTGCGCTACCACCGCTATCAAAAATTTTAATATTACGTGAAAAGCAGAGCTTGGACTGTGATTATGTTGCCAATCACAACGAAATCGGCCATGTTGGCTATTAATTTCGATTGGTGTGGTGGCCACACGCTCATTGTAATAGCGATTGGATGTGGTTAGATTTTGATTACACACCATACCTACTCTATGCGTGTGTATCATTCACATTTAATTTTAAATTAACCAAGGCCGGCTTGTGCCAACGCTATCTGACAGCACTGTCTATCTATTTATTTATTTCTTGTCTCCGTCTGTGGTTGCCTGGAATAAATTGCTTAATACGCCCGCCAATTGTACTTCAAGTTATTTAATTTCTGTTAATATAATCTCTGTGTACAATAAAGAATATTCTATCTATCTATCTTTTTAGCAAGGCGTAAGCTCTGTCCAGTAAATAAGTTCAAACATGTCTGCACCATGACATTTGCAGAACTATTCATAGTTAAATAGTATAACGGACAACCTTGTCAATAAGCTATTTATTCGCTTATCTCTGGATACGTAATTATCTATTTAGTTACTTATCCAGCCACTGACTTGGTGCAAGTCACACTAGGCAGCATAAATAGGTCAAGGGTCATAAAATACTCTGTAACAAATGTGCAACCGTAGGTTACAAATGAAGGTTCTACTTTGCCTGTGCTAACCAGCGCATTTCTGCAAAAAGTGAGCTTCGAGGTCGTGGATTCCATTCCCAGTGGGGGCCGCCGTACATTTGTAGAAATGGCCTCAGTCTGGGTGTATTTCCGACTGTGATGTCCTTGCCTGGTTACCACATAGCACAAGTTATCCTAGTCCGGGACCAAGACTAGTGATTGTGTTATTATTTATTTATTCATAAATCTCAATATCTTTGGTAGTTATTTTTAGAACCTACATCCCAGAATGTAAGGCCAATCCAGATAATCCGCATCAGATCTTCAGATAATACCACGAGTTATCAAGACATCAGATTTGAAATTAAGCAACACGTTTTATGACCACTTACTGTTGTTAAAATTTAGAAAGTGAGAATAGTTCTTGAAGTTTTATTTTCTGGTGGAAACCACTCATTTATTTTCGTTATTTATTTTGCGAGACCACTTTATTTTAATGCTTTTTATTAATTTACGGATATTATCTTAAATTACCTCCCCTACGCCTAAATTAGGGATGCAATTTTTTTTCCCCGCCTACACCATGGTGTGGTATTGTTGGATTGGTAATTTAAAAATATTGTGGGTGTACGCAGACTATTTTACGATTTAGGTTTCCGGTTGTTAAATATTTTGCTTTAAGGCGCAATTTTTTATCAGAAAAGGGCATGCCCCTACTCCCCTCCACTCCCAGCTAAACGGTTGTAGAAACATGAAAAATTTCAGGGCAATAACACATAACGAACTTAAAAGGAAAACTATCACGGCTAAGTAGGCTTTACAAGTTAACGAGTACTGGGCTAAAGGGCTATTCTACTAATTTGGTCTTACAGATGCAACAGGCAAATTCTCCGCTTTTAGGGAAATTTTCCCGTAAAAATCTGGCAACACTTTCTTTATCTATTTTTTCATTTCTATCGTTCCGTCATAAGTACACACCGCTTTTTCTGGATTTTGTTGCTCCAATTTTATTTTTTGCACAGCGAATAAACGTTCTACCACTACACGTTCTCCTGTGACGTCACCACAGTCGGGCGAAATGCCCCCTCTCTAGGCGAGACCAAAGCAATATTTCACCGATTCCAAACCGATTTGTGTCGAGCGATTCCGACCGTTTATTTCCGCGGAAACCGACACGAGTGATTAAGTTGTAAAAAACCGGTAAAAAGTCCGGTAAATATCGATCTCTTATCCGGGATTATTCTGTAGCCTTTTATTTCGCTTTTTGTAGCTGTTCTCACATAGGACTGAACAGAAGTTCTTCAGTGATTCAAGCCAAAAGGTGCCAACGGAATACTAATATAACATAAATCTAGCTTTATGTCTGTAGGATCCTATTGTAAAGGACTATCCCCACTACGACGTACGGGTGCAACAATAAACCTTAAGTACTTAAATTTACGAACTACAGTTCTATTCAGTGCGTATTTTGAAGGCGGTTTTTTCCATCTTTATCGACTATTTTATGTACAACAGAGTGAACCCTATCTATCAATACTTAATTGTGGGTGTGCATTGTACTTCCTTATACGAAAAATCTCCTCCTTGTTACGACTGATTATAATGTTCTATTGTTATTTGAATGTTTTTAACTGACTTCAAAAAATGAGGAGGTTATCAATTCGAAGCGTATATATATATATATATATATATATATATATGTTCCGACGCGGAACTAACGCGGCAGAAACAGCCCGCAATATCAATGCTGCGTTTGGAGAGGGGTCTACTAATGAACGCACCGTGCGATTTTGGTTTAAACGCTTTCGTGATGGAAATTTCGACTTAAAGAACGAGCCACGAGGAAGACCGCCCACACAGATGAATAACGATGAATTAAGAGAGATAGTGGAAGCCGACCCTAGTCAAACTACCCAGGAATTAGCGGCATGGTTTAACGTTACCTTACCCACAATATTGACTCACTTGCATCAAATCAATAAAATAAAAAAATACGAAAAATGGGTGCCTCATAATCACTCGAATTTTCGCAGTATCCATCTTTCTTGTCTAAATTGAATAACAAAAACAATTGAAAGTCGATATTCAAATGTTTCACATTTTTTAAAAAAAGAACATCATAGAAACCATTTGAAAAAAGTTTCATTTGAAAACCTCAAACCATGAAGATTCTATGTCAATTCAAAGAACCTATTGCAATAAAACGGCAATTTCATACTTTAACCCCTAATATAATATATATTGCTATGTTTTCGCATAACTTCGACAAATCTTAACCGATTTCACAATTATTTTTTTGTTCGAACATATATTACGTCACATTGGTCCCATTTTAATTTGGTGAAGATCTGATGAAGACTTTCAGAGGTGGAGAACGGAACTCTTCAATGGACAGCAGTAAATAAGACCTAATGAGGCACATCCTTTAATATAAGGGTCTTGTTTATTTTTCTTCCGCTACCCCACTAAAAATGGACAAATAAAAAAATTTAAATAAAAAATAAAAACCGACTTCGAAACCTGTGCTGTAGCACATTGTTTTTATTTTTTATTAAATTTTTTTTAATGTTAGTATGCTATGCATGTTAATTGTATATCCTTGTGTGTTGTGGCAATCTAATCAATGATTTATCTATCTATCAAATTTTTTGTCAGGCTTTTAATACATACATACATACATACATACATACATAAACTCACGCCTGTATCCCATTAATACAAGCCATTAATGATAGAATAGGTACAAGCCTTTTAAATGTGCCTTCTGTGTACCTTTATCGGTCGCTGTTGTGATGCAACGAGGGAAATTAATGTTAAGTGGGGATTTGGGAGTCGTTTTTCACTTTGTGAGAGCCAGCTGTTCGTTCAGATTTTCAAAGTTACGAATGGATCAATTGTTTACCTACCAAAGATGTTTTTGTAGTAAAATGTTTTCTTCTTTGTTTCGTTTGCAGGGCAAGTTGTTGTTTCGTGTGGAAATTCTTATTATTATTTTTGTTGTAAAATATATATTTTCGGAAAAATATTAAGTAATTTTGTTCTTGTATAAGAATCCTAAATCGTATGCAATATTTTAAGGTATTGTTCTTTTCGTCTTGATGAACAATGATCTTTATTATTCGAAAGTACGAAACTGTAACCACAAATCACAGAAATACGAATTATCGTGGCATTTAAAAATTATTTCCTTTGCGTAAAACATGCGGTGGTAGCCTAGTGGGTAGAACATTGGACTCGGAAACCGGAGACCCAGGTTCGATTCCCAGTGCAGGCATGTACCTATGACTTTGTTTTCTAAGTTACGTACGTTTGTGAAGTTATAGTTGCAATACCACTCGCTAACGGTGAAGGAAAACATTGTGAGAAAACCTGAGTGTCTGAGCTATTCAGCGCTTGAAATCGCCAATCCGCAGTGGGCACGCGTGGTGATTAAACCCATACTCTCTCCCTGAGAGAAGGCCTGTGCCCTATACAGTGGGACGTATATATAGGCTGCTTATGCTTACGCGTAAAACATTTAAGAGCAAAAAGAGCAGCGCTTGAAATTGCCAATCCGCGGTGGGCACGCGTGGTGATTAAGCCCATACTCTCTCCCTGAGAGAAGGCCTGTGCCCTACAGTGGTTATATATAGGCTGCTATAGTAATCAGAATAAATTATATTTCATGTGTGTGTTTGTGTATGTGTGTGTGTGTGTGTGTGTGTGCGTGCGTGCGTGCGTGCGTGCGTGAGTGCGTGCGTGAGTGCGTGCGTGCGTGTGTGTGTGTGTGTGTGTGTGTGTGTGTGTGTGTGTGTGTGTGTGTGTGTGTGTGTGTGTGTGTGTGTGCTGTACAGCCCTACGATCTAAGTCTTGAAATGTAATGGGCTAAACGGTAATTCCCACCGGACCACAACAAAAATATACAGGTTGACCAGCTGCCGACTGCACAAGGAAACAATTTTATTGTATTGCAGCAGGGAAATAACCAATCCAATGTTGTAACACTAGCAAATCTCGAGTCTATCTTTGCGTTGATTATTTCCATCACTCCCCGTGCTGCGGGTACATTTTTTCATCCAATCAATCTGCGTAGGTACACATTACGCAGGCACGGATTTCCACCTAGGCCTACAAGGCCCCCGCTAGTCCAGGGGCCCACCCACGGCGGCCCCGCTATTCTAGAGGCCCACTCACCCCTCTACCCCGATCAGGTAGGCGGGAATCGAATAATACGCCGCGAGAAGAATGTGTACCATATTTAAAAATGCGAGCTTATACAAAATTACTTTAGAGTACGTATAAAAAATTGTGAATAACTTATAAAGTATTCATATTTTTTGCATTGTTAATAACTTATAAAGTATTAATATTTTTTCCGTTGTTAATAACTTATAAAGTATTTATATTTGTTCCATTGTTAATAACTTATAAAGTATTTATTTATTTTTAAGAAAGAATGCTTCCTTTAAGTATTTTACTTACTTGAGTAGTGCTGCCATGCAGTCTACGTGCAGTCAGTACGTGTTATTATATTTTTTTGGTGTACGTACAATAAAATGAATTAATGAATGAATTAATTAATTAAAATATATTTATTATCGGTTCAGGATTACAGAAACCATAATTTTATCACACTAAACAATTATTACAAACATTAGGCTATTTTTATACTAAAAAAATACGTATTGCCCTGCATGCACTACAAAAAGATAAATACTTGTGTTTTATCAATTAAATGATTATATATAAAAAAGAGATAAGAACAAAAAAAAACAACGTTGCCCTATCGACAGCTTTGATTTGATAAAGAATATTCTAGCTATCTATCTACAGACTATAATAACATCATCCATTCTTTTGTACAGACAAAAGTTCGGCTTACAAACTTAGCATAGACTGTATTATTTTCATTTAATAAATAATTTTTCTGCACTACAGTATTTTGCGAAACGGTTTCGGGATGAGGGGCCCCAAATGCCAATCCCTAGGGGCCCTGGGACTCCAATTCCGGTCCTGATTTGTGTACTCCATTGTGCAAATGGATACACACAGAAAATTCCCAATTTGGCAAATGGGAAATGGAAACAGCACAATACAACCTGACAGACTGACGCGACCTGTAAATAACAAAAGGGTTACAGGAAAAGAGACAACACGAGAGAACTTCTTACAGACTAACAGCCATACTGTAGTAGAGCAAGCAGTGTGTTGTTTGTTTCTCGTACGTAACTATTTACTGCAGATAACTGTCATTTTGCCAAAGTACACACAAAAAAAAATTGTTAACTTCATTTCTAGACTGCTTTGTTGGACTAGCCGTCAAGGCGCTTACTACTTCTGTGGCCATTCGGTAGTAGAGCATTCACGAAGTATCACCTTCTAATACTAATGTCTTAACGTAGATTGTATGTCAAAAAAATATTTTGTTTACACATAAAGGAGCTAAAAAAATAATAATAATGATAATAACTTCCACACAACACAATCACTTGACCTCGTCCCAAATTAGGATACCCTGGTAACCAGGTAAGAACATCACAAACATGGAAATACACCCAGACTGAGGCCATTTAAGGCTGGGAAGCTTGGAAGACCATGAGGGAGGCCTGAGTCCTGTAGTGGACGTCAAATGGCTGATGATGATGATGATGATAAGGCCATTTGTACAAATGTATTCGTATAAACAATGCGACAGACTTGAATCTACATAGCAGGTACAGCTGAAATATTCTCCCGTGGCCGTTTTTTTAACTGGAAAAAAAACCTCGACGTATAAAACAAAACTCGCATTAACGACTGCGTAGCGTGTGTTTGCGGGTGTGTGCTTATGTTTGTGTGTCTAAGCGGAGTATGCTATATCTTTAGTATCATACCGCAGTACCTCGGATCCTCACCCTCGGCTATACACAATAACTTTTTAAACCTTTTTCTTGGGGTTCCTTGTAGATTACACGGAAACCCCAAAATAGAGTATTGTACAGTTCTGATCAGAGGTATAAGAATAATATTTTCCACACAACACATTCACTTGCCCTGATCCCAAACTAGGATACCCTGTGCTATGGTAACCAGGGCAAGACATCATAAACATGGGGTTAAACCCAGACTAAGGCCATGTGTACAAGTTTACGGAGGCCCTCAGTGGGAATCGAATCCACGACCTCCGGCGATCACCAACGAGGCAGTCACCAACCACTAGATCTATTCAGCACATAAATAGCTCCAACTCATATCTCAGCCCCCGCCAATGTAATCTTTATTACGTCAACAAGAAATAAAAATATATTGACAGATTTTTTCCCTGGTCTAGCGACGACACGTTTGATTATCACGCCGGGAATTTCCCTAGTGGGTTCGATTCTCACTAGGGAAATTGTATTTTGTTTCATACAAATTGCCTCAGACTGAGTGTTTTTTCATGTTTGTGACGTCCTTGTCTGGTTACTAAAATTTAGAGCATCCTAGTTTGAAACCAGAACCTATCCTAGTTTATTGTGCTGCGTGGATGTCATTACAGGATTTATATTATAAACTTCCAATATTTTGACACCTTTGCAGGCCTCGGCTGAATAGACAAGTACAATTCATACAGGTATATATGTAAGTGAAATTGAAAAACATTTGTTTCCCTAATCAACGGTTTCCAAAGTGCGTCCTACTACACCAAGGTAACGAAGCCCACTGGTTGGCCCCACTGGACTGGTCGTATCTGGTTCATGTGAGTTAGGGCGTAAGGCAACGAAGTTCAGTTTTCCATACAACACCGTGGTGAAATCCTGATTACAAGGTTCAACTCTTTTAACTTTATCTATGGAACCCTTCACTACGCATTAAAAACACGCCTAAGCCTCAGTTTTCAGGGGCATGAAAAAGTCGTAACCGTTCCGTGAAAACTCGTTAGCAGGCGCACCAGCTGGCCGCAATTTGCCACCCGACTTTTTACTATAGAAAGTAGAGTTTTCTACTTTCCTGGTTACCGCTAGCTCACTGCTACTAGTTCATAAGGAGAGTTCACAAAAGAAACGTAGAAAATAGGCTGTACAGTAACAGGTCCAGCCCTTAGAGACACCTGCTTTGATAGTTTTTACTCAGCATGAGATGTCTCCACTTTATATTTGACATCCGTAACTAGACAAGATAGTGGTGAACTGTGGCAAAGTAGCGCTGGTGTTGGAAATAAGTTTTCCAGTTAAAAATAAAGTGAGGCTCCCATACTCTGACTACTTTTATTTGCATATCGGATTTTAGTTTCCTTGTTACAATTTGTACCGTCGACAAAATGTACATGCGTGCACTTTACTCAGTCACGTTACGGGCGACAATATAAACATTGACTTGCTGTCGACTGTATGTACAAGCGACAACACC
>OZ018354.1:2897500-3120000 GCA_963969515.1 Yponomeuta evonymella
AATGCTATAAAATTCAATGACACTTGACATAGGTACAAAAGCAGCGAACTTCGAACAGCGAATAGAGGTAACTAGGTTGCTCCCGCCTGCTTAGTAGTTAATCACCAGCAGGTAGATTGTTGAGTATTTTTTACTTCAAATACAAAAATGCCATATATAGGTTATACCAATTCTTTATTTATCACAAGAGATCGCAAGTTTTTTACTTAATCTAATGTGAGGGTACACCCAAGGTACACTTACAAGGTACGCTTTCTGGTGGCCTGAATACAAGTACAAGGCTAACCTGTCTCGCGGGCTGTATTGCAGTTTGTTAAAATTTGACGGAGGTATGGCAATATATATATATATATACATACGCATCAAATTGATAACCTCCTCCTTTTTTGATTGAGAAAATTATTAATATTAATAACTTTAAATAAAGAAATTCCACACAACACAAACACTTGACCTGGTCCCAATGTGAAAAAATCGGTTTCCTTTGCCTTGTAGTCAGCCTCGCGCTTGGCAAGTTTTTGCCCAGTTCCTTGCCGGCCGCTCCGTTAACAAGTCCTACGGTTTCTTGCCTCCTATTGTGCCTTCCGAGGCTTTTTCTTATTCAATCTCTCGGCCGCATTATGTGTTGCCAATTACGGGCTTTTTTGCGTCAGGTCTAGTGATTTTCTCTCTTTTTCTCGTCCGATATTGTTTCTTTGTCGGACTCGGGGCGGAGTTGTTAGCAGAGGTATTCAACGTTGGCTTTTTTATTCGACGGAAAAGATTGGCTGGTTATTGTTGTTATGACATGATTTGCAAATACGTACAATGTGTTATTTAAATGATGTGAAACCTGAAAATTGTTCGAGATCGAGTATCGAGAGATACGCTAGTATCGACATTTAAAACAGTTAAGTTTGAATACATATTTAGGAACTTATTTTACGTGTTATTACGTTCTGGCAAATGATGAATGTAACGTTCTCAATTTGCATAAAATAAAAAATAGATTGAAATTTTAACTTTTGTTTATTGGGAGTAGACTTGGTGTCGATAACCCTTTACAGGCCCTAGGCTAGGCTAATTCGAGAGTGCTTAGATACTAATGTACCACTGTATTTGAAATTCTTTGTTTATATATAATTATGTACATTCGTTTTTGACATTCCTTTAAACCAATATGTATTAGTTCATGCATCAAACACAAAACACTGCTTGAAGTGTCAATTTAATAAAATCTGTGAACGTTAAAGGTTTTTGCGCCTGGTGTTTTATATTTTTATCACATCGCATTTGCAACGGTCGCCGCGATCATCATTCAGCCACAAGAAGTCCACTGCTGGACACAGGCCTCCTCCATGGATTATCAAAAAGACCGGCATCCAGCACCTTCCTGCCACTTGGATGAGGTCATCTGTTCATGTTGTGGCTGGTCGTCCTAAGCTGCGCTTGCCGATACGTGGTCTCCATTCGAGAACTTTTCGGCCCCATCGGCCATCAGTTCTGCGTGCTATGTGCCCCCCGGTCGCCGCGATACGGATATGTCTTTTTTAATAATTTAATTGACTTTATAGTTTAAATCGAAACTATTCAAAAAAAGAACCGTATTTGTCGCTAGATTCGAGTGAATTGTCGGGCTCAAGCGCGACGTCGCGACCTTTCCGAACATATCGCTGCTTCATAATAAAGGCCCTGGTTTACCTAGTGCTTTTTTGGTGTACCCGCATTAGAGTAAAAACACTTTGTAACCTTTTTGGTAAATAAAGTAGTTCTATTTGTAAAATAAAGTATTTCTATTTGTTGTGTGAAGGAAAACATCGTGAGGAAACCTGGGTGTCTGAGCTATTCACATACCTCAGCGCTTGAAATCGCCAATCCGCGGTGGGCACGCATGGTGATTAAGCCCATACTCTCTCTCTCTGAGAGAAGGCCTGTGCTCTACAGTGGGACGTATATAGGCTGCTTATGATTATGATGAAATGAACCCCAAGTTCATCATGCAGGTAATCAATTCATAAAGGTACAACAAACACGTTGGCTTTTGCCCACAAATTTGTTTGTGTGGAATTTGAAAACTGAGCAAGGCACCAATAGCAAATAATAATCCAATTTTTTACTCCTTATATATTTTTTTAATAAACCTATATAGGAAAACATTGTGAGGAAACCTGAAGGCCTGAGGTGTTCACGTACGTCAGTGCTTGAAATTGCCAGTCCGTGGTGGGCACGCGTGGTAATTAAGCCCGTACTCTATCTCTCTGCACTGCAGTAGGACATACAGTAGGACACATATGTATAGGCTGTATAAAAAAACCTATATACGTCCCACTGCAGGACACAGGCCTTCTCTTAGAGGGAGAGAGAGTATGGGCTTAATCGCCACGCGTGCCCACTGCGGAGAGGCAATTTCAAGCGCTTAGGTACCTATGGGAACACCTTAGACACCAGAATTGATAGGTTAGGTTAGTTATCTACCTAATACCTTTAAACGAGCAATGTATATGGTTGTAGCACGCAACAAGGAGCCGGATGCCATAAATTGTAGCACGCCGCACTGTAGCACGACATTGCTCTGGCGTAAAAAAGCCATCAGCCAATCCCTCAGGTACCAAGTACTTATAAAGTGTTGTCTATGAACTTCGCCATCATACATACATAAGCAGCCTATATGCGTCCCACTGTAGGGCACAGGCCTTCTCTCAGGGAGAGAGTATGGGCTTAATCGCCACGCGTGCCCACCGCGGATTGGCGATTTCAAGCGCTGAGGTATGTGAATAGCTCAGATACTCAGGTTTCCTCACGATGTTTTCCTTCACCGTTAGCGAGTGGTATTGCTACTATAACTTCACAAATGTACATAACTTAGAAAACCAAGTCATAGGTACATGCCCGCACCGGGGATCGAACCTGGGTCTCCCACTTGCGAGTCCGAGATTCTACCCACTAGGCTATCACCGCTTCGCCATAAATAAAATGAATTAAATACTAACTTCCGGCCACGGCTTCCGACTCCGTTGAGAGGTAAACCACAGACTTTGCCTTGTATTATATTGTGTTTGTGTGACTTGTTTTTCCTTTGTACTTGTTTATGTTACTTGTTGTGCCTTTTTTTCTTATTATGTGTTAATTTGTCCAAATAAATGTATTTCTTTCTTTCTTTAGATGCCACCGTCTCCGTACAAACAGGCAGAAAGTGCAGAATTTTTCAAAAAGTAGCATAGTTCGATCCCGTCGCTAAAAGATCAACAAGAGCACGGGTCTCGAGTAATGTTTCCCGTTCACACCTTCGGGGCCGTTAAACTATTGAGGGGGCGGGTCCTACTTGAGAACGACAAGATGGAGGGATTTTCTTTTTATTTTTTTTATTTCTTCCCTAGTCGCTGGATAGATGGCGCTGCACTTGGTACGTTACTGCAAGGAAGGGAACGTCACATTATTTTTTGATTAATTCACTTGAATGTAGTTTGAGATCATAAAACGAGACGTACTGACAGCACTTCATCTCTTTTGTTCATATCGAAGATTCGTATGCGAAATTAGCAAGAACCTACGACTTTGAGGTCTTCCTCATTGAAGTCGTATAATTTAAACGTTTTTTATTAATTAATCTGAGTATGTAAGCGATCTGCAGTGCGTTCAGGTTTGCACACGGTCGCAAATTGGAACGTTCGGCTGGTAACGTAGTCAGTTCAGCGCCATCTACAGAGTCCTTGGGAACTACTTTTTTTTTAATAGTCTAAAAGAAAACCTCCCATTAAAGCCAGTTCAATGTATGAGGTTTAGAGAAAATTTAAACTCAGCTAATTAAGGATCAAAATTGAGAAAGATTAAATTTGGAGTTTTTCATCAATTTATTTTTCAAAACTATGCCATGTAACTTTTTAGGTACCTTGTAAGTAGGTCTTGAAATCTAGATCCTATATTTTAACTGCTGCCAGAATCTTGGGAACTCTCCCCAACGAAAGCGGCTTAGAGTGATTATTTTGTAATATAACTTGCTGTATTTTTTTAAATATTACGATGTTTTTTTTTCACTGAGTGCACCTCATGGAACCCTTTACAAGGGTCACCTGAATTGACTCCGTATTTCTGAGTAGCAGCTCCGTTTCACACGTAGTACGAACTCGCGAACTACAAACTAAAGTTTCAACTGCATCCAACGTTACTTAAAACTACGTTTTCTTTGTTCAATTTTCTATGAAACGTTCACATAGACACTTCAACTATTTGAGAGTTAAATAATGCTATGTTTATCAAGACATAATGATGACTCTAGAAATGGTACACTTATAATTATTATTATTAATAGGTTTATTGCAATGGCAATGTGGCGAACTTAATGCTATAAACATACTACTCTTTTCTCTCTCTTAACTTAATGGCTAGTACAATAGAAAGATTAGCCTCTAAAATTTTAAATGTTTATTTTATATTAATAACATATAACGTTCTACATATATCATTAGTATGATGCTCGGAGTCATCATGCATAAATAGCAGAAGCTAGAGAATTCGCCAAAGAACTGCGGTGATTGACATATCCTATAAGGTTAGAAAGTTGAAGTGGGCTGGTCATATCTGCCGAGCAAATACAATGTGGAACGCCCACCAGCTCGTTGGACCGACGATTGCTGGTAGCGGCTGAATGAAGGTGGCCAAGGACGGAAAGAAGTGGCGTGCACTAGAGGAGGGCTTTGTCCACACACACTTTGACCTTTGCATCTACGTAATGAGATGATTAATGCAGCGTCCAGTGGCACCTTCACTCGCACTAGATGGGTGAAGGGACCACTCGGATGCTGCAGTGCCTGGGACATTATTTTTTTAAATGGAGTAGGCTTGCCTAGCACCTATACCATCCTGACAGCTTACTGGATCTAGCACACAGGAAAGACAAGCCAATACATCGCGAGGAAATCAAAGTGGGTTACTCGGGGCTACAAGTGATGTAAATCACTGTCGTTGCCTGTACGTAATACCACAGAGGAAAAAATAATACAGAGAAGTTTGTAAAGAGGCTCGAAATTTCATCAATGCTTGCACTTGCCCATTAGTTCGGTTGGGAGAGCGCTGGCACGGTGAGCCAGAGGTAGCGGGTTCAAGTCCCGGCATGGGTCGAATGACTGCGACTGATTGACTGATATAATTTTACAGGCATAGTAAACTATTCAGATTAGTAGTGTAAAGGTTTATGTGCAGTTACAGATACCTATGTGTAGCAAGAAACACAATACATGGTAGTCAACTCATCGATAAAAAAACCCAACTAGTTGAATCAAAATATTAACGGACTTATTTATAAAAACTCAATTCCTTAAAACACAGTCCGCCTGTGGTGGAGATCTTACAAGGAAAAGATTATGGAAATATGCCCGTTCATTTTAACACATTAAAACACCTTTGTAAAAATTAATAAAAATTGTCGTTGCAGCCATCTTGGTTTTGTTAGCAAGAGATGCCGCTTAAAAATTTTCCGACTGAATTTGTTCGATTGTTAAATCCACAATGAGTCCGGTCCCAAACAAAGCGGTTTTGTCTTCGCTTTCCATTAAGCGCGATATCAATCGTCTGCTCAACCGAGCACTCTCATAATACTTACATTTTTATTGTGACCTATTCTTTTTTACGTCTCGATGGAATTGCAAATTAGGCGAGGCAGTCGATTTTGGACATTGTTGAAAAGTCCAAATTAAAAAAAAAAATGATGACACAGTGTGTACCGAAATACTTTTTGTATATATTCAAAATAAGGATCATAACCTCCTTTCTAACATGCTTGACTTAAAAAAAATGCTTACACCTTAATGCTTAAGGCTGGGTCCTCCGAGCACACGGATTAGTTTGGGTCTAGTTGTGAATGTGAATAGTTAAGAAAAAGTAGGCATTTTTGAAATTACAGAAGTACAAATGCCATTAAAAACATAACTTGTAAAAAAATCAAGTCTCCCAACTCAGTTCTTCTACCGTATAAAGTTATGAGATCCATGTAATACCAAGTCGCTTAATTTATTCAGTCCCTACTTAAGGGTCCTTCTGTCTCAAGTTATTACGTAATTAGCTAATCTAACAACATCTTATAATGAAAATATCAATATTAAATGACTTGGCCATCGCATGAAAATATAGTATATTTCACAAGTAATACATGTTATATTAAATTAGATTGTTTAGTTATTTATGCAGTTGGTGAATATAGAAAACTGCACTATTTTAGTTTTTCCCTTATTTATACACTAAACATTGTATTCAAAATTTAAAGCTTCTATGTCTGCTAGAAGTGCCTTAGAGTTTTGATAATCGGTCAGTCAGTCAGTCAGTGAGTGAGTGAGTGACAAAATAAAGAAACTTTGACTAGTTATAATTATTAAAGTACTTTCTCAAATTAAATGAAATTTAAAACATACCGTGTTTATACAATGCCTGCGAGTTCACTGACAGGCTTCAGGCTTCTAGTTTTATCCACAACGAAGTAATACTGGGTTGAAAATGGCCTGAACTGCTTCGAGAAGAGGATGGTACGGCCGTGCCGCTTTTTTGCTGGACTTGGCGGGGGCACTGCCGTGCCCGTAAATAGACTTTTGACGACTGACGTCACTAACACATCCAGTGATAGTTATTTTGGTATATTTCTTATTACCCAAAACTCAGTACAGCTCAAATAAAACCATATCTATTTCTAATTTAGACTCATTTTCGCGTTTTTTTTTTATGCATAAAGTTTAAAAACCAAAAATATTATAACCGACGGCCCTAGATAGGACATTGATAAGTAATTTTTTTTTTCAGATTTTAAGTACGCTATGGAGTAAAATATATTTTAAAACACCTTATTTAGGGTTAGTATCAGAGAACTTAGCCTTAAGGTAACATTTAATTTATTTCAAACAATCAGTACCGCTATGACATCTTTCATCATTGCCGTAGTTACATAGATCTATGCCAACTTTTGCTAAAACCCGGTTGAGCCATAGTTTTACGCCCACTTTTATACATTAAATTGAAATTGAAACCGTTGATTACCACTAAGCTGCGATATACAAAATGTTTGCCTTAAAATTATTATTAAATTACATAAACTCACGCTTGTAGCCTGGAGCGGTAGGCAGAGAGCAGGGTTGGCTACTTACCACGATCCTGTTAAATATCTTTCGATTTAACAACATTCAAATTAATAAGCAAATACCTAAATTATTTTATTTCCAGAACAAGTCCAATATAAGTTAATAATAACAATAATAAAATTTAAATACGTGAAGTAAATTCTATTCAATTACATCATAATAGTTTTACTTTACAAATCAAGAGCAAAATTAAAGAAATAACTATAAATTAAAAAAATATGTCGAAAGTAACATTAAGGTTAAAATTACATTAAATGAAATTCCACTGGCGAAATGGTTACGAGTTAGGCTCACACAATGCCGAATAAAAAAAATGCAATTTAAGAACGTGCTACCCCTACTACATCAATGTGTGTGTACATCACACAAGCACTATAAGCGCGAAAAACATTACCTTTCCTCACGTCGACAGAAAAGCACTCATAAGTTTAAATTAAAATTACATTTCCTAAGTATTTCGCTTGGCATTGATTTATTATTTTAATTAAGTTCGAGAAAATCCTTCCTATTATCTAATTTTCCTTGGAGCAACGCGAATTCTAGTCCGAAAACTCTTTCTCCACATGAGTTAACTTCCTTGGCTTGGCTGCCGGAAAACCGCCTTTATTTTCGTGCAGTTATAAAAGCCTTT
Organism: Yponomeuta evonymella; assembly: GCA_963969515.1. NCBI lineage: Eukaryota > Metazoa > Arthropoda > Insecta > Lepidoptera > Yponomeutidae > Yponomeuta > Yponomeuta evonymella. The sequence continues at coordinate 2,905,232 of OZ018354.1, forward strand.
TTTGTCCGAACATGTTAGTTTAATCAGCTGATTGCGAGAGCAGCTTTTATTCAGTTGTAAACGAACACAATTCGTGCTGTGCAGTGCAGCTGAATCACATTGAGCTAGGAATATAGAAAGGAATAGGTTTCCGGAGAAGGCATTCAGTTTTGCTTTGTTTTACTGAAGATGTTTTCGCCGAAGGCTGCAAGAATTGCTGTGTTTCGCTGAAGCAGTTTTTGGAGAAGGACTTCTGTTTTGCTTTGGTGAATCCGTTTTCATCTCACAGTGCTAACAAGCGTTGAAGCTATAAGAAAGATGTATCAGGTAGTGCAATTTGGCTTGGAATAATAGCGCACGTAACATGAGCCTTTATATGGAACTACATTACTCTCATCTTCAAGGCTGTCATTTAAAATGGGTCTGAGTTAGATTGTTTTAGAGTTTAGGTCCCATTTTATTCGGTCGATGTATGTGTCTGTCAGGTTAAAACACGACAGTTTTCTTACCTACGAAATATTTGAAAAAAAAGCAACCTGGCTGCAAAGACAAGAATCTAATAAAAAACTGTTCAAACTTTTTTTTCTGTCATGGTTGTCATTTTAACTTATAAACGATGAGGAAGAAAATTTTTGGGTGTCTGATTGTGGAGTCGTATCAGAGTCTCCACCTTATTATGAAGCAGCGACATGTTCGGAAGGGTCGTCAACGTCGCGCTTGAGCCCGACAATTCACTCGAATTTAGCGACAAATACGGTTCTTTGCTAGATGTTTACTCATTGAGATACGGATTATGACACTTTTACTTCCGTAATGTCGCATTTTTCATAATAATGGCCCTGGAATTTTTTAGTGCCACTTCCTTTTCCAAAACCGATCTTACAGCGAAGATAAGTCACCCATCTTTTTTTTTTTGCTTGTCTTGTTCCGATCTTGATTATTTCATATCCCCTCATTTGCTGAGTTCCGTAATGTTGCCTGCTGAGTTCCGTAATGTTCCGCAACTGTCAAACAATAAGATCTTCACATAATACCGCGTCCATGGCTCCTCCAAACCTGCGTCATTTTTACACCTCGGGGACCAAATGTCGATCGTCAGTAGAACGTATTGGAACAGACGCCCGGAATTACATTAACGAGCAGTTATCTTGACTGTAACCGGTTTATTGACTACAAGGTAACACAAACGAATACATTTCGTTATTTCTCGCGGAACTCTGTTGAGTTTCCGTTTATTAACTGTCTAACACAATTAGATGAACTGTTGGGTTGTAGTGAATATTGAATTTCCGTTTAGCACCTCTGATCAACTTTCTTTTTGATTTGGGTTAATTTCCTGTTAGGTAACATGTTACGCACGGCCTGATGTAACGTGGGTAGGCCTTTAAGCAACGAGGCGTCCCAGGCATTCCCCTTTTCATAATCTCAATGAGGTTCCCAGTTCCTTTACCATAATGAGATAAATCCTGGCGGGCAAGCGACTAAAAAGTGGTCCTTGTCCCATCTAAGTGAATGGATCCAATTTACTCTCGACCATTGAGGGGCCGCGGTTTTGCTCGGTAAATTGAGTCGAGCCATTTTTGTACTCTACTCAGTTTTGAGTTTATTCACTTTTCACTAGAATTTTGGCTCCATTATTCAGTTTAATGAACTTGATACATGGGTTCATTAATAAACTTGAATCTATTTTTTTGTTCAGCCTGTATTTGTCTCACTGCAGGGCAGGCCTTCGAGAGAGAGATTATGGGCTTAATTACCTACCACACGTGCACATCGCGGATTGGCAGTTTCAAGCGCTGAGGTATGTGAATACCTCAGACACTCAGGTTTCCTCACCATGTTTTCCTTCACAGTTAGCAAGTGGTATTGCTACAACAACTTCACCAATGTACGTAACTTAGAAAACGGGGGTGTATCGTTTGTTTAATATATACGTAGACCAAAGTTTGAGAGATAAGTTATGAACTTATGACCACAATGTTATGCGATAAAACGCCTTTCCCGCCAAGCGGCTCTCAATGACATCATCCGGAGGGCCTTTGCCACAGCCGGGTCCTCCAGGCATCATCCGTGACGATGGTAAAAGGCCCGATGGCGTGAGATTGTTCGCCTGGAAAAATGGGGGGCCGCTGGCATGGGACGATACCTGCGTTGACACGCTGGCACCCTCTCATATTTCCCAGAGTGGAAGAGCCGCTGGTTCAGCGGCTGGCGCGGCCGAAAGCCTCAATCGGCGCCAATACGGTTCAATAGAAAACAATTACATATTTGCGCCGTTTGGGGTCGAAACCATAGGCACTTGGGGCCTACAGGCACGCCTGCTGTTCAAAAACCTAGCGGCGCGCCTAATCGACGCATCGGGAGACCAGAGCGCGTGGGCGCGCGTGGTGATTAAGCCCGTACTCTCTCTCTGAGACAGGCTTGTGCACTACAGAGGCGTATATAGGTTGCATAAAAAAATAAAATGTTATAGTAACAACAAGAACATAATGCTAGCGGCTAGATTCCATATCTAAGTAGTAAGCGGACAGTAACAATAACAGCCATGAAAATACTCGGCCTGAATCTCTCTGTATAAATGAATATACTGGCCCCTTAGGGGGAACGTTCCTACGACAAAAAATAACATAACCGAAACTCACGCGTGTATCCCGGAGGGGTAGGAAGAGACCAGGTTGTACCATTTGCCATGATGATCTCTTGGGAGTTCTCTTTTGCTAAATCAACATTTATTAGTCGTTGCATGCACACACGCCGGTTTCGGGTACTTTTTATCTTGTCATTTGCTAATACATCCCCCATTGAGTTGAATTATGTCCGCCTAGGACGTCCCTTACCGATCGATCCCACGACCTCAGACGATGTTTACTCTCAGCCTACAGTGAAGGAAAACATCATGAGGAAACCCGCGGTTTGGTTGGCTCCGCACGTATTGACTTTTCTTTCCCGTGGGCTAGGCCGACTAAGCTGTTTGGGTGGTATAGACGCTGGGCAAGCCCAGTCCATCTAAAAACAATGTCCCAGGCACTGCAGCGTCCGAATGGTCCCTTCACCCATCTAGTATGAGTGAAGGTGCCACTGGACGCTTTAAATCATCTCATCTCATCTGTATTTCACCCTTTAATGACAAACATACTACAATCCCTTTTAAAATGCACATAGTGGGATAGTTGAAGAAGAGATTGGTTATTTGTGAGGATAGTCAGTCCATTTGGCGCGCTGGCTGAGCAGTTTCTATCTGCATTCATCTCGGGAGAGGCCCGTTGTTTGTCTATTTAACTGGGCGATTGAGTTAATTTTTTTACTGTTCTTTGCAGTTATTATTTTTTATTTTGCAGTAAGACTAAAAACACGTAACACAGATAAAGATAAAGATTAACGGTCTTATTTATATGGGATTTCTTAATTTACTTTCTTCTTTCAAGAAGTGTGTTTGTCGTTCGTCGTTTTCGTTCCTTTCGCTCTTCTCTCTCCCTCGCACACACAGCTGTCCTTCATCTATCTCATTCCCACATTTATAAAGACACGATTCCCTTAGAACAATCCTCAGAGGCAGTTTAAATTATCTGTGGTTACGTTTTTTCGTTTTATAGTCGCCACAGCAGACAACTTTACGATTATGGAGTGTTTCAAGGAATCGTGTTTTTATAAATAATACCGTAACAGTCTTATTTATTAAAACTAGCTGTGCCCGCGACTCCGTTCGTTCTTCCTTCCTTCAACCTTCCTCCGCCACTACAGAACAATTTGACAAGAAACACATTTAAACATAAACTCAAACATTTACTACTACAAAAACAAAATACATACACACAGGAAACTTATACTTATCGTAAAAAATAATCTTCAATGTGGAGTGCTACGTGAATGAATAAGTTATTTATTCGCTCGGTATTTTATATTGACTATAAAAATCTATACTAATAAGTCTGTTTGTGTTGGGGTGTCTGTTTTGTTGCGCGTGATATTTCGCGATCTATTGTGTGGTAAAAGTGAAAATATTTTTCGTTTGGACATGTTTAGTTGCTCTTCCAGATTATATTTTGTACTTTTATTAGATATTTTGACAATGTATAAGTAGAGTATGAGTTTCAGCTTTGTACCCTTGTTCAGATCTAAGATATACTTATCAGAATCCTAAGTGTTTGCGTGCGATTCTACTTCCATGGCATATGTCACTGAATGACATAATTAGTTTGATAGTTAGTGGGTACTTTTTAGTTCTTTTATTATTTATCTATTTTTTTTGGCTGGTATCACTGTTCTACCTTTCTTTCACTTTAATTAAAATAACCTAATTATTCTAAGTTTCGGGCTTCGCTGAAAATCAGCGCTGTAGGATGACCTGCATCCCGCAGCACAGGCTGAGCGTCTGTCCGTTTGCCAAGTTTTTTTTTCTACTTTAAAATTTGTTTAAAAATAAAATATAAGCAATTAAGTTTTTAATTGGTCTGTAAGTTAAGTGTAACACATCTGTCTTATTGGCAATAAATGGTTATTCATTCATTCATTCATACATTTCGATTTTTACGAAGCAGCATTTGTATGGGGGCCACGTCTTATCATAACTGGAGCTAGAATTTAAATAGCCTATCCTGTGTCCCAGATGTCTATATGTTTTTATACCAAATTTCATCAAATTCGGATAATTGGTTTAAGAGTTATAGAGGAACATACATACACACATACAGAAAAAAATTCTAAAAATCGTGAAATTAGTTTCAGTATCATATATTGAGCCTATAAACACAACATCTCTGAAAACAAACTAACTTACTCCATGACCGACCCTTACAGATTTATTATTAGTATAGATAGATTAATCCCCACTAAAACACTCTTACACCGGCATTTTAACTGGAATTCCTCTCCGGCTTTAACTTAACTCCGTCTTAAGGCTGGGTTCTCCAACATTACCCCTGAATCAGATGTTTTAAGATACATTTTACTCCCTAATGGTTAGTATTTAAAATCCAAAAAAAAAATTATATTACTTTTCAATGTCCTAGGGATGTCGGTCGTAATTTTTATGATTTTTTGAACTTTATAGCATCAAATAAATCGCGAATATGTGTCTAAATTATCACTAGATATGGTTTTATTTGAGCTGTACTGAATTTATTACTGACGTCGGCCGTTAAAATTCTATTAATAGGATTGTAGCATATTTCTGTAATTTCAAAAATGCCTATTTTCCCCCTTACTGTCCCATACACTAAGTATAACTGGCAATAAGTCCCATACAAATCCGTGCGCTCGGAGAATCAAGCCTTAAAAGTATTTTAGTAGGTTCTACTTTTTTATGTACAATAACTTTAAGAAAAACAGTGCAAAAACCTTTTACTTTCTGCCAAAAATAAAATTCATTTCATTAATGACAACCTAAAACTATTCTCAATCCTCAAATGCAGTTTAATGTCTGTGGTTCAGGTGAAACCTTTACCAAACACTATTTAAACTGCATTCGAGGAGTGTCTTGGAGGATGCGCCTTCTTATTAATGAGACCGAAAGAGCTTTATTTGTACATGAGTACAAAAAGGTAGAATTAGAGATAGTTCGTTCTATATGTTTTGATATAATAGGCATTATGGAATTATTATGCAATTGATTCAATTCAGTGGACTGCCTCGTTGGTCTAGCGGTATCACGTCTGATTACCACGCCGGAGGTCGTGGGTGAGATTCGAACGGGGGGCCGCCGTGCATTTGTACAAATGGCCTCAGTCTGGGTGTATTTATAAGGAGGGTTTTTGTACCACGTGACTAGAATTACTTTCAGTAGGTAGTATTATGCAGAGTATTAGTTATAGAGAAAAATCTTTATCAGGATTACTTATCTTTCAACTTGGCCTCTCCATTAAGATAATTTTTTGCTTACTCTATACCTACATACACACAAACATAAACTCACGCCTGTATCGCAGAGGGGTAGGCAGAGACCAGGGATTGCCACTTGCTACGATACGGGCATTTTAAAGATATTTTATTTTCTCATACTTATTGAGCGTTTCAGGCTAATCGCATTTTATGAATCTAAAAACTTAAAACTAAGAATATTTTGCTAAGTATAAAATCCAAGTAATCTCATTAGTACAACGGGTAATTAAAATCTAAAGATTGACTCGATATGAATTGTATTCTTCCACCAACAAAGATTTTCAAAGCCAATTTTCAGTTACATTTCGGGAAAGTGGATTTCATGTCCATCTATAAAAAGACATACGTCACTCATGGTGTAAAGAAACTGATGTGGCCTAGTCTATTGTTCGGCCACACTCGGCTCGCTTCGGCTTTTGTCGGGGCCGTTCGCGACAAACTGCACTCGGCTCGTATTGGCGCTCCGTGGCTGCGGGCTACGAAAGCAAAGTTGGAATTGCAATTGTAGGCTTTAACTCAAGGCGGTAAGCGAGGGTTTAGTTTGAGTGAACTAGTAGGAAATTGTGCAAACTGCAATAAGCTTGGGAAGTTTTTTTATATGAAGTTGGCTATTTTTTGGTTTCCAGTGAAGTTGAAGTAGAACAGCTATACGGGGTGGCATGTTTGAGTGAATTTAATACCTATTTGCATATAATCATAGTAATACACCCAGCGGGTCTATACGCGATTATTTATTATGCAAATGTTCAATGTTGAATGCAATACTATGTATTCGTATTATATTCTTTTTTTTTTTTGTTGCACTAACCCGTCCTGAGGACCTTTGGCTAACCATGCCAGCGCTCTCCGAACTGAGCTAATGGGCAAGTGCAGGCATCAGTGAAATTTCGAGCCTCTTTACAAACTTCTCTGTATTGCGCACAGGCAGTGACACCTGGCCGAAGCAATCTACATCACTTGCAGCCCCGAGTAACCCGCAGTTAGGCTTTTACATCGGAATGATATCGCTGTACCTGTATGATTATATTCTTTTTTTTTTTGTTGCACTAACCCGTGCCGAGGACAATGTTAAAAACCTATTTAGAGGCTAAAAATTCCACCCATGCAGGGACTTGAACTCGCGACCTCTGGCTGACCGTGCCAGCGCTCTCCCAACTGAGCTAATGGGCAAGTACAAGCATCAGTGAAATTTCGAGCCTCTTTACAAACTTGGCGTTTTTCCTGAGATTCCAACCGCATACTGCGATCGCCAACCCGCCTGCCAAGCGTGGCGATTATGGCACAACCCCTCATGGGTATGAAACCACGAAGGAGGCCGTTGTCCTGCAGTGGGCGTCAAATGGCTGATGATGGTGATGATACTTGATATCCCGGTAATGAGTTCCCGTAGGATAATATTTATTTTAAGTTTAAAATAGATGGCGTTGTGCGAGTAGTAATCAATAAGAAATCAGAAATCAATAATTTATTTCAACGTAAAGAATTTACATTCTGTTTGCTGAATATCAATGTACTATGTTACTATGTTAGCCACTGCCTTCGGGCCGTATTTGTAGGGGAGAAAAAGGCAGCGGGAAAAAAAACTCCACTCGAACCATCTTTTCTCAAATCATCTTAAACTTATACATCAAAACCTATATGATATGATTCCGTGATAGCCAAAAATTACTTTAAAAGCCAAAATAACACTTCTTACAAAAGTAGGAAAAACATTAATGCTGCGGCCAGACACACGAACAGCACCCGTTCACGAGCATAACGCAGGGGTCAGCCATCACCAGTCTCAACCATTTTAGAGGGAGATAGGTGATCCGGCCACCACGCCACCATTCGAATGACCTTTAGCAAACCTGCAGATTTAGTTCTTGTAAGCTATAAAATGTGTGCTATAGTTATTAATGTGCAATCTCGTCGTCAGTATACCTTTTTAAAACGAAATAAATTATAATATTAATAATGAAATAACAATGAAATCGCAGTGGAATTGGTTTACTACCAAGGGCTTATATCGTTCATATACTCGTCTATTCTATAATAGGCTTTTTTACATAGCTATTTTTAATCAATGTTTTAAATTTATTTTCAGACAAGGATAGAACATGTTCTGGAATTCTGTTGTAAAAACGAACGCAATAGCCTACGAACGATGTATTTACCTTGGCTAAACGGAATTTAGAATAAGCAAGCTTATTTCTATTTCTAGTGTTTACGTTATGGACGTCCCTATTTAATTTGAACATTGTTATATTTTTACGGACATACATTATATTATCGAATATATATTGGCAAGCCAGTGTAAGAATTCCTATTTCTTTGGAACGTTCCCTTAGCGATTCCCTACTGCTTAATTTGTAAATTGCTCTTACTGCTCTTTAAGTAATATTTTATTGTAAAAGCTCTGTACTAATGTTTTGCCCAGTAAATATTCTATTCTATTCTAACTAGTGTCAATTTTTACTTTATCATATTTTTATTATCATTAATTAAAACTTTCTGTTTTATATGCAATAAAGGATTTAATAATAATAATAATAATTGTACAAAAGTTAAATTGTCTACTTCAACAATTGCGTATCGTTTCTAATTAGTAACGTGTTTTAATCATGCTGTGTGCATAAGGATATGGACTGGAACAACGTAAATTATTTCTTCGAAATGTATGTACTATTATTATCTGTAACTTGTTTTACGTGGCAAATAAATTAAAAAAATGTGCAAACGTTGGACTATATAGACTTTCGGAGCTATTTTAATAAAGGCAATTTGTATTGATGAGTATAAAAGCCCACTTTTCTTTCACTAGATCTTTTTGTAACACGCTGTACAACCAACATACCCGCGCTTCCCGCTAAGCTCTCAATTCGGGAAACTCCACCAAAAGCCAAAACCAACAAAAAGTTCCACTTTTTTGTTTACCGCCGCTTCAGTGAGCTCGTAGGTCTGTACGGTCGGAAGCACATAAGGAAGTATAAATAAAACATTGATATAAAAATATCGCAAAAACGGTTTTCTCTGTCAGAGATTCGGATAAAAAGAAGGTATCCTACGTTGCCATCATGGTATTCGGCCTGATATCATCGCCGTCATCATCATCATCATCAGCGATTTGACGCCCACTGCAGGATATAGGCCTCCTTCGTGGTTGTCATAAGCATGAGGGGTTTTGCCATAATCGCTACGCTTGGCAGGCGGGTTGGTGATCGCAGTATGTGGTTGGAATCTCAGGAAGACACTGCTGCCCGTCTTCTGGTAATTGATTTCCTTAGTCGCCTTCTACGACATCCACGGAAGGAAATGGAGTGACGCTATTCTTAATCCGGGGCCACACGGCCTGACATCGCTTGAGTCTTTAGACGTAGAAAGTGAAAATGTGTAGGGTGTAAGTCCCACATAAGTGATTATTAAGGGGTCGATGTCTATCTCGGGTCGATAGTGGTAAATCAAACCGCCTTTGTTGAGTGTTGTAAATGCACTGAATATATTGTCCAAATGAAGTAATAAAGTAATTAATAATGCTAACCTAAGCGACCTACTTATGATACATAGGTACATGTGCGGTTGCCCGTACAAATGAAACCGAGTATTTGTGTTCTCTCTCCGTGTTTAACATAAAATAGTAGCTGAGGACCACTCAAGAACGACATTGGAGCTGATGATCTTCAAAACGGTTGTAGTAATTTCCTCCAGACAACAGCCATTGAGTCACTGAATGAAATCACATGAATATTCCGGTAAAAATCATTACTTGTTGTGCAATTTTATGTTGTCAGAAGTGCTTGCTTCTCAGCAAGCTTCTCTGTTCTCAAAACATTCTTAATCGGCGTACATTCTCATCGGCCCATCCCTGGTTACACCCTTTAATCGCGTTGCGTTGAGAGACGTAATAGTCTGTTGGAACCTTAAATGTCAAGGATTGTCGAAGTTTGAAAGCTCGAATCCCGCCCCTCCATAATTCTCACACGATGCGAAAATAATCCTTATTTCCAAGCAACTATCTCGAAATCTCCAAGAGACGTTACCCTCATACATATTTTACGTCCTATGAGTGATAGGCTCGCTACCGTGTAAAGAACAACCCTTCCGGGACCCGGTTATACGTCAATCTCGTGTCTATAAATCGAGAATCGACCTTCCCCTTGGAGTTTAACGCGATTATGGTGTGACGAGATGAGGTGTTTCCCTCTGATTTTGTCTTTAGTAAGTGTCACTTAACCTTATCACAACTAACAACGTCTCTCTTTAATCCTAATTAGTACAAAATTCCCTCTGAGGGTGTAATTTTTAATAAGTGTTACTTATTCGCCTCTTAATTAGCACCAAATGGGGGGAATAAGAGGCGAATGGACCTACGGGGACTGTCTCAGTTACATTTATGAGTGACATCCAGTAAATATAGATACAGTAACAACTATTTTTATCAAGTGCCATTTATTCGTATCCAAACTAGCACAAATTTCACTCTGGGATTTGTTGATTTAAGTGTCACTTAAATCTCAACTAGCACAAAATTAAAAACTGTAAGAGTTATACAAGGTGTATTGGCTTGATACATTTTTCTATCACTGACAATTTTTGCTATTATCTTACTTATTATTTTCTCTTACCTACTATTTTCTGTCGTGTTTTCTGGCCTATCCACCGGTATCGTGGGTGTTAGCAGTATTTTTTTCGCCATCTTCCTAATGAGAAAGATGCAGCGGCGCTGTCATTATTTTGTTCTAGAAACAAACAGTAAAATCAAAGACGTTTATTAATCGTACAGCACAAACGTAATTTAAGTGTCGGTGTGCACTGAAAAAAATTCTAGGAGAAAATGCATGAGTAAACTACATAGGTACTTAGCCTTTTTCAATTTGGTTCTTAATTGAGTTTAAATTGTTATTCTAAAACTTAGCGCCGATTTCTGAATTGAGAATTTCACTAAGTAAATACTTAAGTAACGTTCTGCCACGCTCTTTTCTGAGAAATTCGAAGAGACGGCACTACAGTTAACTATTTACTTAGCGAGATTCTCAATTCAGAAACCGGCCCTTAGAACTGGTTCTTTGAACTGGTTTTATTTTCACAAAAGTTAAAGTGTTTCTAAAACGTTTTTGAGCTGTCTCTTATGTTTTTGCTCAAAAAGCTCAACTATAATGTTAAAATGTTTCTACAAGTGGAGACTTGCGCCGTGTGGCGCCGGATTAAGAATAGCGTCACTTCATTTCATCCCGTGGATGTCGTAGAAGGCCACTAAGGTAATAAATTACCAAGAGACGGGCAGCAGCGTCTTCCTGACATTCCAACCGCATACTGCGATCGCCAACCCGCCTGCCAAGCGTGGCGATTATGGCAAATCCCCTCATGGTTATGAAAACCATGAGGGAGGCCTATGTCCTGCAGTGGGCGTCAAGGGGCTGATGATGATGATGAAGTGGAAACAAAAACTGAATGCACAAAATATATCCGTGATTTTACTTTCAGACTAACTCTATTTATAAAAACACGATTCCTTGAAACACTTGTCAGGGACAGTTTACTTAATCTGTGTCTTTTATGTCTTTTACTTGTAAAATCTCTACCACATACTACTTTTATTAGCGTCAATAGAGTGTTATAAGGAATCGTGTTTCTATAAATAAGACCGTATAAGTATGCCCGTATTTTACGATCACTAAAGAATTTAATATGTTATAATGCGAGCGCGAGAAATTCCAGAAATAAAAGCAGCCTTAACAGAAAGTGGTGGCAACGTATTATACTATACAAAATTGTTGTTAATTTGTTTCCATTTTCAAAGAGGCTACCCTCTAAAGCGGTTTAAAGAGGACACCCTACATTCTTTGTATACAGGGTTACTTTTAAAATGCGCAGTTCGCGAAACATGACTGTAAAATAAGGTTTGTCATTTATTACAACTTTTGCTCAAGGTCTTTTGATATTCGTTTATTTAGTTTTCTATATTTTTTTATACATTTGTTAAGTGGCTCAAAATTATTTGTACGTGGTTCTCTAGGGATGATCACTACCTCAGACTCGGTAGAGCGATGATCTTCGCAGGGTGGCTGGCAAGAGCTGGATGAGAGTAGCCGAGGACCGTGCTCAGTGGCGTGCTATAGGAGAGGCCTATGTCCGGCAGTGGACAAGCATAGGCTGATGATGATGATGATGATGACTTTGACCACAAACCACAAACTCCTGCCACAAAACTACTAAATCCAAATACTTCTTCGACCAAAAAAGCCTAACTCCAATACTGGCTTAAGTCTGGGTGGTTTGAAAGCCGCGTTTATGTTGGCATCTATTTACACTATTACTTTTAAGTACCTACAGACGTAAATTTGAAAAAAAGTGCCTAGTTGAGAAATTATGTTTAAAAAATGCGCGAATTATTAGTACTGCCTTTCCCTCTAACAAAACAATGACCCGCGGCACGCACCACTCTGGATGGCTACTAATGGTTCAAAAAGATTCGAGTTTGTGTCGAGATATTTTTTAAAAGTGCGTTTTTAAAAAGCTAGCGTTATCGTTAGCTATTATCAGGCACGTTCATTTTCTTTTCTTCTTCTTCTTTGTCGTATCCTCATGGTTGAGGGGCGTGACTATGGGTTGCCCGATTGATTGACCATCACTCCGCTAAGTCTTTTAAACCACCCAAAATAAATAGTGTATAAACAAAACAAAGTCAACAAACTAGTAAGAAACACAACCTTACCGAAAAAGCCCTGGAGAAAAATCGACTACAACTCTATTCTGCTAACATTTGTGACCCCATTTCACATGTCACATTGTGGCGTAGGAGGACCCCCAGACGACAATCTTTTACCCCAAAACTTATGTAGTTACACTTTTCTAAATGATTATTTGGTGGTCTCCGTTTTCACTTTATTAGTTTAACTACATAAGGTCACCAAACACACAATCTTTTTCACGCGAAACTTACGTGCGTCCCATCTTGCCCACCGCACTGCGGTAAACCGTCCAAAAACTAGTGGTCTTTTGTTTCCTACCTTTTAATCGATTAAGGAGGCGGCCAAAGATTTAAGCAAAGAGAATACCTACAATAACCGAAACTTTGGCAATCTAAGAAACCCTTATTTTTTTTCCACAGCCACCCCGAACTTTGTTCCCTATATGCCAATAAAAGTATGAACGGATCGGAGTAGTTCACTGTAGTGTACTACTCTGCACTGTACCAAACTTTCAGACTTAGTAGTCCAGTTTTATAGCATCACTGAACTACTATTACATAACTACGTTATAGACAGATAAATAAAACATTTATAATCTTAAAAAAACCTATTTAGAGGCTAAAAATTCCACCCATGCCGGGACTTGAACCCGCGACCTCTGGCTAACCGTACCAGCGCTCTCCCAACTGAGCTAATGGGCAAGTGCAAGCATCGATGAAATTTCGAACCTCTTTACAAACTTCTGCAGTGCTCATCTCTAGTTAAATGTTACATTAAAGTATCACGCAAAAAAATACAGTGATATTCACTGTATCTACTATTGGTACCAGTTTTAATACCGAAAATAAAATTAAACAATTTAATATAAAAATGGAATGTGCGGTAATAACATTAGGTATTAGATTTTGAAATAAGTTTACATAGTCTGTGGTAAAGTCTTTCCGTTTACCACGGTCTATTTAACCTGCATTTGAGGAGTTTTTAAGAAATCGTTTTTTTTATAAACAAGACTTGTAGGCCGACTTGCACCGCTTCTTAAATGTTACTCATAAAATTTTAAATATTGTAACTTTTTTGGTTACCTTTCCAATGTTATCGCCATCATAAATTTTCATCATCATCAATCATCATCATCAGCCATTTGACGCCCACTGCAGGACATAGGCCTCCTTCATGGTTTTCATAACCATGAGGTGTTTTGCCATAATCGGAACGCTTGGCAGGCGTGTTGGCGATCGCCGTATGTGGTTGAAGTCTCAGGAAGACGCTGCTGCCCGTCACCTGGTAATTGATTTCCTTAGTCGCCTTCTACGACATCCACGGAAGGAAATGGAAATGTTACTCAAGTCGCCATTTAAATCGACTTTTGTGTGACTAATTTTAGTTAAATGCTGTTTAGAACACATCTAAGAAAGTGGTGCAAGTCAGCCTAAATCTGCAATACGGCTTAAGGGACTGTTTACGAAGCTACCCAAACTAGCATTAATTTCGTAGACTTGCTCTTCATTTATCTCATTGTTTCTAAAATACCTACTAACTCTACCTTCTATTTGTTGGCTTTGATCGTGTTTTAAGTCAAAGGAAAGTGTATCTGGTATGTGTAGTCTACATCAAAAGGCTGACAATATCAAAAGAAAGATGTTTATCCCTTTTCTTAAAGAAGTTATAGGGTATCTACGGACCTTCTTGAGTGACAGCTTAGACGTACTATTTTTACTTGGCCAAATATTCCTTTTGATGTGATCCTCATATTTTTCTGATGTGTACTCATTAAAAATATGTTACGCACGTAAGCTCACGCTTGTTCACTGAAGGGTTAGGCAGAGAACATTACTTTGTACTTGCCACAGTCCTCACAAACCCGACAGGATGGAAAAGTACTTTAAATATTGTGTTATGGATTTATATATGTATTTTGTTTCACGCTGCATAACTTGCTTATACTAACGACTAAGAAACATTTTTCAAGCACTTATCAGTTTTTAGGATTCCGTGCTCAAAGGGTGCCAAACGGGACCCTATTACTCTGCCTCCGCGGTCTGTCTGTCCGTCCGACTCTATCTTTGGAACGGTAATATGTAGCCAGTTAAAATTTTCACAGAATATGTGTTATTCCGGCGGATTATCAAACAAATAATAAAAACTAAGGAGAGTCTTTATACAAGAAACGTGTTTTTCACCATTTTTAGGGTTCTTTACCCGAAGGGTACCAAACGGACCCCCTCTCTAAGACTTCACTGTCCGTCTGTACGTCTGTCTGTCAGCAGGCTGTATCTCATGAACCGTGTTAGCTAGGCAGTTGAAATTTTCAGATGACATATTTCTGTTACTGCTATAACAACAAATACTAAAAACAGAATAAAGTAAATATTTAAGGGGGGCTCGCATTTACTTTGCTCGATATTTATAACGGCAACAAGCGTTTACCGCTTGAAATATTCTCAGAATATTTAGTTCTGCATAAATAAATAAGGGGGGCTCCCATACAAAAACGTGATTTTTGCCAGTTTTTCTCAATTTTGTGTCTAATTTTGTATAGATAACGGTACTGAATCCCTTCGTGTGCGAGTCTGACCCGCATTTGGCTGTTTTTTTTGTTTATGCTTGGATTAAACTGTAATACACATAGGCATCAAACTTGGCGCGATTGTGGGACTTACTTTATTCTAACGACAAATAATAAAATACGGCCAAGCGCGAGTACGGAACCCTCGGTGCGTGAGTCTGATTCGCACTTGGCCGATTTTTAGGGTTCCGTAGTAAGGAACCCTTATAGTTTCGCCATGTCCGTCCGTCTGTCTGACTGTCCGCGCCCTAGGTCAGAGACGATTAGTATGATAAAGCTGTTTGGCACAAAGATTCATATTGATCACGCCGACAAAACAAGAGAAAAAAAATCTTTTTTTTTTATGGTACACCTAAATTATGATGCAATTATTTTGTCGCCTACACCGCATTATCGGATTAGGTGTTCAAAAATATTGTGGGTCTAGAAAAATATTTTTTTATTTAGGGTTCCGTTTGCGAAATATTAAGCTTTATTTTTTACTTTATTTTATTATAATAGGAAAACATACAGCTATAAAAAACATACATTACAAATAAAATAAACATAGAGAGCCAATGACAAGTTTTCACTGGTAGAAATATTATAGTAGAAAATGCCTAAGTACACACAGGAGACAATATTTCACTCACTTCAAAACAAATAGATAAATAGACACTCAATACACATTCGTGGTCTGAAATGTAATTCAGAGTGTATACAATAGGGAACAAATAATAGATGTAATTAAGTAGGTAACGGTAATAATAAGCGCAAATTTTTGTCCGAGTAGGGAGTCGTTGCCCCCCCCTTCCCCTCCCCTGGCTAAACAGTTGATTAAAGAAACGTAATAATGAACATATAATAAACTTAAAAGAAAAACTATCGCGGCTAAGTATGTTTTACAAGTTAACGAGTAATAGGCGACCAACTTATGAAAGGAAAACTTCATACAAAATCCATTGAAAGTTACGTTGATGAAGTTGTTACTTCTGTAAAGCAGATAAAACCTCCTCTTTGTACGGAACCCTACACTGCGCGTGGCCCCAAACGCACTTGGCCGGTTTTTTCTTTTACGACACATTTATCCCAAAAGAAAAATAACTTTACACGACAAACAGATCTTGAGTTTTCTTTTTTAATTCAGCAGTAAGAAGCAAGAACGTTTTTACGCTCCCGAGTTTTTTTTATCTTAAAAAACTCGATATCACCTCTTTTGTTTGGAACTTTTTAGTTTGAGAAGGGAAAAAGTGTCAACCTCGGCCTGAGGGGAGACTGGGCACAAACGGCTATAGCGTTGCTTGCAAATTTCAAACTTCATCTTCCAACGGCTAATGTCATAAGTTGTATCCTGTACTGAAACAGCTGAGTCGTTTTCCCTAACAACGCATTTTAAAAAACCAACCATATTAAGTCAGCTTTAGAGTCCACGCTCCCTTGGCTTAGTTTCAGGGTAAACGCTACCGTATTTTCTTTTATCCACAAGGGTGACATGAGTACTTATTAGAATATCTATTCCCTTAGGTAAATTATTTTCCTTTGTCTAACATAAATAACATCTGCAAAGTTTCTAAAGTCCTTTGTAACTGAAAAGCGTATTTTCTGTTCGGCGTTGTTTTTAAGTAAGTAACGTACCTTCCTATTCAAGTAGGTAGTTATTAGCAAAATTTAAACACATGTAATCTCTTGATTGGATTTTTTTTATGCAGCCTATATTCGTCCTACTGCAGGGCACAGGCCTTCTCTCAGAGAGAGAGTGCGGGCCTAAACACCACGCGTGCCCACCGCGGATTGGCAATTTCAAGCGCTCAGGTATGTTGACCGGCTGGCCGACAGGCTGACCTCAGACACTCAGGTTTCCTCACGATGTTTTCCTTCACGTCTAGCGAGAATATTGGCGATTGGAATATTATCTAACTAAAAAGTACAGACGACAGCATATCAACCTTTACATCCCTGCACCCTACTCATTTAGGTTACATAGCAACTTTGCTACTAAAATGTAAAGGTCAAGTTGCTGTCGACTGTACCTACTATGTTGTTTGGAAAAGAATGATCTGGCTAGTAATTTAGGAATTAACTATAATTAATTTATAGTAGCAATACCACTCGCTAACTGTGTAGGAAAACACTTGAGAAAACCTGTGCGATTGAGTACTTTAGCACTTAAAATCGCCAATCCGGTGTGGGCTCGCGTGGTTATTAATTCCATAATCTCTCTCCCTTTTCCTCCGAGAGAAGGTCTGGGCCCTGATGCTCAATTTTATTTTTTCTTCAATCTTGACACTTGATGCGATAATTTTTTATGAAAAAGTATGGATGTCGTAGAAGGCGACTAAGGAAATCAATTACCAGGACACGGGCAGTAGCGTCTTTCTGAGATTCCAGCCGCATACTGCGATCGCCAACCCGCTTGCCAAGCTTCGTGATTATGGCAAAACCCCTCATGCTTATGAAAACCACGAAGGAGGCCTGTGTCCTGCAGTGGGCGTCAAATGGCTGATGATAATGATGATGTATTTTAAACTTTTGCTTTGAGTTTCATACGGTGCCCATTTCCATGGTTTAATTTGAAGAGACGGTTTTCATTATTTTACTAACACGTAGTATATCAGTCCTTTAGTCTCATGTAAGTCTTGTCACAAATAAATAACTTGCTTACCTCTGAACTCCGCCTTACATCTTTCTAACTCACTACTTTCAATCTTCCCCAGACGCAAAACGGGACCACTGCAACAAGACCGTGGAAATCTACGAGGACGTCTCCTCGCCCCCTGTCACTTCTGAGAACTTCGGGCGCCCCCTGACCTGCACCTATCGGTTCCGAGCCTTCCGGGGCTCCCCCAAGGACTGGATCCTCAGGATCCGGTTCAAGAAGTTCAAGGTCGGCACGCTGATCAACGGGACGACCTGCCACAAAGGGTATTTGCAGGTAATATTAGATACAAAACTTGTTTTTTGTTCGCTAAATCGAAGTACCTGGATGACCGAGCTTTCGGTTTTTTTTGGTTGAACGTGTTTTTTGGAAATTATATTTAGATAAGATGAAAAAAAGGGAAAAACTGAGACATGTACTAGACGACCTCATGGCGCAGCGGTAGTGCATCTGCATACCATGCGAGAGGTCCCGGGTTCGAATCCCGGCTGGGGACAAAAAAAAAACCCCAGGTCTTGGATGTTTCTGGTTCCCATGTCACAGGGTATCCTAGTGTGGGGCCAGAAGCAATGTATGTGCCTGTATGTAAATGTTTATGTTTATGTGGACTCGAACCGGAGTGTTCTGGTTTCGGGACCATCCGATTTCCCATCTGAGCTATTACAACATTGTAGAACGTGCCACAATAATACCCATGTATTTAGAAAAAAAGAAAGAAAGGAGACATAAGAGGACAGGTAATATAACATACCAAACTTGTTTTTTCTTCGGTCGCTATATCTAAGAGAATAGTCGAAAGCAGCATGGTAATCAGCAGTTCAGTTTGTTGCAGTCTTCCCTCAAGAAACCGTGGTGATCGCCATCCATTGGCCCCTATGCTTGTATCGACTCTTTTTACTTTGCTTTTTTTATGTTTTCTTGCTAAATAACCATGAAAATCTACGAAGATGACTCCTCGCTCCCAATATTTCCGAGAACTTAAGGCAGCCGACTGAATGGAGAAGCTCTGAGCTTTCTGGAGCTTCCCCAAGGACGGCTTCCTGTGGATTCGATTCGAGAAGTTTATGTTCAAACTACCAAACTAAATCCAAACTAAACTTGATAAGGCATCTGACACGCAATTACATAATGTCTCAGACGCCATCTTTGTTTACCGTCAGGCAAGTTAGAGGATTGCAACCCTTCATCCGATCAAAGTATTTTATGACGCAGAAAAGGAAACCAACTGAATCTTTGTACTAATTGAAAAACTTTCGTGTGAGACCATATCTGACTTTTAATTACGAACTGCGCTCCTAATTATAATAAATTAAGTAATCTGACTTCCAGATTAAATACCCGGCATTACGTAAGGATTCTTACTACATCACACTCTTCTAAACACGTTCAAGCATTTATAAATCGTAGAATAAACGGAAAACCTACATACGCGAATCCTGAGAACATTACACTTCTTCTTTGTTTAGCGTTCGTGTAAGAAAAGAAAAGCGGGTATTTTTCGCACAACTTTGCCCGCGCCCGAATTCAGTTAGCGCGTCTGGGTAAACTTGTATAATTGATTTTTGAACTCCGCCGTTTGACTTCGGAAATAAGTTACGGAGTCGCGTTCGATTTGAGAGCCAATTTCGAATTGTACGCAATTAGGGCGTTTGGCAGCTAATCCCCTCATCTTCATAGTAAAGTGTTTTAACTTACTTCGACGCGGTAAAGGGATATAGAAGGCGCGAGGTGGAAAATGGATCAATCTTACAACACTTTATCAGAATTATCAATATGCGGCAAGTGAGAGATAGCATTTTGAGGGGAAAGGCATATACCCAGCTTTGGGAAGCAGTGGGCTGATTTATTTATTGACAAAAAAACACAGCACAAGTTTAATAACAGAGGTATAAACATAGTAACAAAAAATTATGATGGCGATAAGATTATGATCTAACGGGGTTTGGAATGGCCACCAAAAAAAAAATGTAAAAATAAAAAAAAATAAAAATGTTGTTTTGCCATATTAGTTAGTCCACGACCTATTCTCAGACCTACCAAATATACTTACGCATAACATTCATAAAAATCGGTGAAGCCGTTTCGGAAGAGTTCGACAAAAATCACTGTGACACGAGATTTTTATAAATTTGGGTTTTCCACTTGCCACGATCCGGACAGACCTCTTTCGCTTCACCAACATTCATTAGTCGTTGCGAGCACGCACGCCGATTTCGGGTACTTTTTATCTTTCCCTTGCCCATGTTACAATATGTTTTTTATTTACGTTATTGACATGAATTAATTGAAAGAACCTTAAAAACTTTAAAATTGACAATGTTAAACTTTTTACTTATTAGTATGTTTTTATTGACAGTATTTTTAATGCCATGCACAGCGTCCAGTGAGTTCATCTAGCAAAGACGTAAAGTGAGACAGATATACAGAAGGAAGTAGAGAGAAAAAGACAGCAAATCATGGGCTGTTGAGCTTTGCCGTAAAACCACCGATTAATGCACATCTGAGAGGACCTTTCATACTCCGCTATTTTGCGCTAAAGTATTTTAAACTAACTTCTGTCGTCTGCTCTTTAATTAGGTGAAATTGAATGAGATACTACTTCTCTGGTATCTGGAGTCGATCCAATTTGATATACGAAGTGTTATGCCACACCGAATTTTATGTTCTGTTGCGAAAAATGTCGCCATTTTTATGTACAATAAAGTGTTCTCTATCTGTCTATCTATCAAACTTCCCCCGGTTCCTCGTACACTAACAATCTGATATTCTACTGTGATTTGTTTTTTTGTATGCACTTAAGCCAAGTGCATACAAAAAACACCGAGAAAGGAGATTAACAGATTGTTAGTTTACGAGAAACTAAAAGTTCTAAAAATGTTCTAAAAGACCGTATAAGATATTAAATTTTTTGGATACTTACAACACTACGTATAATTTGGAACGTTTATTAGTCATCGCCACATATAAAGGGCATAAAGATAGATAGACAGAGAACACTTTACTAAAGATTATTTGATTAAGAATGAGAATTTTCCTTGCAAAAGAACGTGTTTCAAATTGTGTCCTGACTCCTAAACTAGGATTTCCTGTGCTCTGGGTAGCCAGGCTGCTAAAAATTGAATTTTATTAAATTTTGACATGAGTATTTTGCCAGGTCGCTCTCATACTATACGCTTGATTGTATGAGAGTGAGCTGGCGAATTACTGTTTTCCAAGTTATCTTCCATTTTTGCAAAATAAACTTCGATTTTTTTTCAACAGATCGTCGACGGTAACGCGAAGACCGACGTCTCCAACCGCAAGGAGCCGGGTCTCTTCTGCGGCGAGATAGAACAACCGCAGACGTTCATATCTGAGACCAACTTCGTCAAGATAGTCTTCCACGCGGACAATTTCACGGACCAGACTTACTTCAGTTTCGACTCTAGGTAATATTAGTGTAGTTTCAGGTGCGAAGATAACATAAAGTGTTATTAGCCTGCTACTAGCCTCTATATAAAGTTTCGTGCGACTGAACCAGTTTCCGAAACACTTTTTCCACTTCCAGACTGCCTGCTCGAACGCTGACAGCGCATCTTCAGGCAACGAAAATTGTATCCCTTTGAACTGATTTTTGTATCCGGCAATAAAAAGAAGCCACACGGTGCTAGGTCAGGGCTGTGAGGAGGGTTTGTGAGGAGTGGCCTAGTATTTGATTATATTTGCATAATGGTAGGGCTATGGACAACCGAAGACGATTACGGGCTGATGGTTTGATGTTGGTTTGACAGTGTAAAGGAATATTTTATCCCCAACTAGGATACCCTGTGCTATGGTAACCAGGACGTCACAAACAGGAAAATTCACCCAGACTGAGGCCATTTGTGCAAATGCACTGCGGCCCCCAGTGGGAATCGAACCCACGACCTCTGTATTGGTAGCTAAACGCCTTAACGGCTAGACTAACGAGGCAGTTATTATTGCCTAAAATTACTGTGTTGCACACTATACTATCATATTTCAAACTGTGATTTAATTTACAATTTAGAAACTTTGAACAAGGCCATATTTTTATTATCATATTCATAATTTAAGCGTATCAATATCGTTTCAATGAACACGCGACTACCTCGTTGGTCCAGCAGTATCACGTCTGATTACCATGCCGCAGGTCGTGTGTTCGATTCCCACTGGGGGAACGGGGCATTTGTACACATTTCCTCTGTCTGGGTGTATTTAAATGTTTGTGATGTCCTTACCTGGTTACCATAGCACAGGATTTGAGACCCGGACAAGGGATTCTGTTATGTGGAAGTTATAAAAACAACAACAAACAATAAAAACTCACGCCTGTATCCGTGAGGTGTAGGCAGAGACCAGGGTCCGCCACTTGCCACGATCCTCACAGGTCTCTTTCGCTTCATCCACTTTAATTAGTCGTTGCATGCATACACGCCGGTTTCGGGTACTTTTTATCTTGCCCTTTGCTTTGCTTTGGAAGTGATTATTATTATCATAACGCCTTGCTAATTACTTTTCAACTCTAACGCTCGCTATCTCTTGCAGGGCGGAGCAGCAGTTTGAAGTTTATCTGCGGTACGGACAGCATCCGGAGTTGTACCCCAACAGGCGAGGGGAGGTCGTCGCCGGGTGAGTTAACTACTTCTGTAATAATATACCCTTGTTCTTCGTATATAACTGAGTTACATTACTAGCAATGTATAAAGAAAAATTATTCTTCGTACAATACTGGGTAATGTAACAAGGAACCTACCTTCTTTGCACATTACCATTTACCATTTACCATGTACACTTTTTAATTCTGTAAATGTTTTGTTTTATTCATGTAATTTTATGTGTGCAATAAAGTATAAAGTAAGTATAAAGTACAATGCCAGTTATGTCCACGGAGGTAAACATTCGTCCTACATAACCCGGTTCTGTACAAAGAAATAGCTGTTCCTTGTACAAAACCAAAGAGGTTCCCTTTGACTTCAACAATAGCGATATATTACGGCATTATTTCCCTTTACCTTTGTATACGAGTATAACTCATGAATCAATTCATGACAAAGAATGCATGATCAAGCTTGTAAATATTTGAAAATAAAAAGGTGGACCCACATTAATCAGTTACATAGATACACTGCACGAAAAACCTCCTGAGTTTTGTACAAGGAACAGCTATTTCTCTGTACAGAACCGGGTTATATAGGAAGAATGTTTACCTCCGTGGATATAACTGGCATTGTAACTGGTAATGTCCAAAGAAGGAAGGTTTCTTGGTACGTTACCCAGTTTTGTACAAAGAATATTTTTTCTTTCTACATTGCTAGTAATGTTACTAATGTTTGTCATGTTGCCCATTGCACTCGTGGGATACTGTTAGGTAGATACTCGTACCAGCTAATGTATTATACCTACTTAACCTCTTCGGCTTGACCTTAAAATAACAATGGTTTGCAAAATTTGTTTTAAAGGTCGGACTGAGGAGATGATTTGAGAAAAGATGGTCAGAGTGGAGATTTTTTCGCTCCCTTTTTCTCCACTAAAACTCGACCCGCAGACAGCGGATAACATTAAACATTGAACATATATACATAAGCAGCCTATATACGTCCCACTGTAGGGCACAGGCCTTCTCTCAGGGAGAGAGTACATATGGGCTTAATCACCACGCATGCTCACCGCGGATTGTCGATTTCAAGCGCTGAGGTATGTAAATAACTCAGACACTCAGGTTTCCTCACGATGTTTTCCTTCACAGTTAGCGAGTAGTATTGCTACTATAACTTCACAAATGTACATAACTTAGAAAACAAAGTCATAGGTACATGCCCGCACTGGGAATCGAACCGGGTTATCTCGTTTCCGAGTCCAATGTTCTACCCACTAGGCTACCACCGCTCACATTCAACAAACAGAATGTAGGTAAATATTTTTTTCACTTCTCATGCTTGTAAAGTTCGACTTTAAGTCGTGCGTAGACGACGATTGTGGTAAAACCCCTCATGGTTATGAAAACCACGAAGGAGGACTATGTCCTGCAGTGGGCGTCAAATGGCCTAGTAATGATCCCTAGGGATAAAAAGTGATTTGAATTTGGAATGTGAATATTTTTAGTAAAAGTTCCCATCACCAAAGAGATCAATCACGAACATTGTATGAACAACTAACTGGCTGTATAATAAAGAAACAGCGCGCGAGCCAAATTAAAAAAAATGTGAAAAATAAAAGACCCGCGAAATGGATTCCTCCGCCTTTGTTCGTAATTGCTTACATATCTACTCAAATTCGGATTTTTTACTAAGTTTTTATAAAAAATGAGTGTGTCTTCAAGGAGTGAGAATGAAAGTATTTCATTAACTCCAGAGAGCATTGTATCGGACGCTATAAATATGCTACAAACGTTATATTCCATTCTTATTCATAAGTTCCTCTTACTTTTTTTTTCATAGATGGTGATAAAAAGTACATAGAGTGTCCAGCTTGCGAGCAACACTATTTTAAGCTCGGGTGGTGTACATACTTTGAAACCCTCGCTGCGCTCAGGATTTTACTTTAGAATGCTTCGCTCCGCTCTGGATTCAAAGAAACACTCTCGCCTTAAAAATGGCTGTTTGCTCCCTGGGTAAGCAATATCTACTATTTTTATTTCTGATTGAATACTGTCACCACGAGCAGTGATACCGCAAAATTAGGACTCTGGCCTGAATTTCAAAACGGTCCGGGCTTTCATTGCGCCATGTACCAATGACGTTATCAAAGTAAAGATTCTCCTCGTGAAACGTCTCATAGGACATTGCAAAAACAGTCTGTTATTCATGCGCAATTATTTTCTTTGTTGAAGGAAGAAAAATTACAATTATTATTATATTTTATGCATTGAAAAGAGGCCGTTTATGTAATGTTTCATGAAAAAAGATTTCAAATAAAAAATTTAAATGAACTACAAAAAACTACAGCACAAAAAAGTTAAAAATTATTTGAAAGAATTCCTTTAAATTAGAAGTGTGTATATGTGTAGGTATTGTACAAGTATAATTCATTGTAGTCGGTGCCCAAAATATATGTCTTGGTCATGAAACTGGAACTATATGTATTCGAACAAAAGAAGAATTGTCGAAATCGGTTAAGATTTCACGGAGTTATGCGTTAACATAGCAAAAAAAATATAGAAAAAAAATACTTCAATGTAGAAGTGTTTAGAAGAAACTGTATTCAAGATTATTGTAATAAGACACTGTTAAGCTGTTTATGACAATAGCCCGAAAAACGTCATTTTTGGGCAAAGCAAAAAGTTACTATAAGTATCGGATTGAAACTCCTTCCTCTGCGAATCAATCACTCGGCCTAGTCAGTGGCAGACACTCAAAAAGTTCCTTCAAATACTGTGTAACAAACGATTCCCCTTGGATAGTGCGATCACGTCCGCAAGGGCACGGCTTTGATGTCCGCTTCAGCGGTGTAGTTGATGTACAGTCAGTTCACATCATAGATTCACTTATATGATTTTTCAAGTTACAAACTTACAAAAGTTTAGTTCAAAAATATAGTGATTAGGTACTTAAAAGTCTTTTTTGTAGTTTAAAGTTGGGGTAAGGTTCTCCATAGTTTTATATAATTAATGCTTGTCTCATTGTTCCTAAATATGAGGACTACCTTAATTAGTTTTTCTATGTATTTTATTGTGCATGTATATAAAACTAGAATATACTACAATATATATTAAGGTTGTTGCCTGTTTTACATGCCTAATAAACTAAATAAATAAATAGTACAGACTATTAAAATAATCCCACTTATCTTTCGCCGGCGAGTAAGAAAAAATATTGAGAAAAAAAACACATATATATATAGATGTATTCTATATATCTAAATTTTTCAAAATCGCAATAATATATATAATATTATCACAATCACAAAAAAATTTAGATTGTGCGAGCGAAACAGCTTGCCAGACGTGGCAACAGCCTTCAGCTCTATAGAGTAACACTAGCGTCACAAGGAAAAAATCATACCTTTTTTTTACAGATCGTTTATGCAAAAGTGTCCGTACAATTTCTCATTCATGTTAGTAATAATTATTATTATTTATTTATTCTCAATAAAACAACAAAAAACACAATTTCATTACTTTGCCAAACTGCTAATGATTTCCAGGACCCACAACCGAAAACCTAGGATTACGATTTAAATCATCTCTTTTTTAGACATCGAATTCAATAAGTGTCTGTATCCCTCAATCATGTCAATGGTGATTTTTAGGACCCATGCCCGTGAACCTAAGGCAAAAAAATTTGGAACTAGGTGGCATTTAAGGCCAAAACTGCCCGTTTTTGGTATAAATGCTATCTAGTCCCAGGTTCGTGATCCCAGGTTCTTTGTCGTAGGTTCTAAAAATGACTGTTAACATGATTGAGAGATTGTACAGACACTTTTTCCAAATACTATCTTTAAAAGAAGATATATGACTTTTTCCTTGGTGACTACTCTATGCAGCTGAAGGCTGTTGCTACGTCTGGCAAGCTGTTTCGCTCGCACAATCTAATGCCTGCACTTGCCCATTAGCTCAGTTGAGAGAGCGCTGGCATGGTTAGCCAGAAGGGTGGAAGTTTTAGCCTCTAAATAGGTTTTTAAAAATTGTTCTCAGCTCGGGTTAGTGCAATAAAAAAGAATATAAAAGAAGATATGTTTTTTTTTGTGGCAGCGCTAGTTAGCCCACTGTATCCCCTTGAGATCAAGTTTTAACTTTACTGTCCAATCACTACACTCACTGTTTAAAGCTATAGGTAACGATTTAGGGAGATAATTTGAATAGATAGAGGAAAAAGAGTAACGGAATCCGGACCCTTTCTTGCACGGAAACATTTTCGTGTCCCAAAATGTAATGCCTGGGTGTATCAATGGAAATTTTTTGTTTGCCTTCGGAGATAACTGAACCTTTTGTGGATGTAAGAGGGTATTATTGCTGAGCAAAGGCTGGGAGATTTCGGTTTGGACCTTGTAAGTAAGGGCTTTACTATTGCAAGCTAAGGAGATCGGTTCTTTAGATCGGAAGGAATCTTTTTCAATTCGAACGATGCACATCGTTCTTTGTTACATTATATATTATGTAACCGGCAATGTGTACAGTACAGGTATTATATACAATACCTAGGCAATGTATACAAAGCCGGGATTGTATACATTGCCTAGGTGTGGAATATTATGAATTTCTTTATTTATTACGTAGGAATTGTGTGCAATGCCCGGGGATTGTGAGTACCTATTGAACCAGCAATGTAAATGTATTAATGGAATGTGATCCAAAATAATGTCAATATGCGCAGGCTAGAAGTAACACCAACAAAAGCTTGCGTCATGGTTGCTGAGTAAAACTAGTCGTATTGTCTGTAAAAAAACTGGGATACAAAATAAAAAGTTCCGACTGCTGAGTGTTAGCAATAAAGCATGCGAGACCAACTTAGGTATAAGCCACACACAATGCTGACAATTGATCCCAATGTCGAATTTAAAAATTCCGCCTGCTTAGTATAGTTAATACTTATAATAATTTTCAGTTTTTATTTTAACAATGGCAGCAACGCTATCTAGTGATGAGTAGCAAGATTAAAAACACTAGCAAAATATGTTCCGTGTGGTGCCGGGTGCCGTGTGGCGTCACTCCATTTCCTTCCGTGGAGGTCGTAGAAAGCGACTAAGGAAATACATTACCAGGGCAGCAGCGTCTTTCTGAGATTCCAACCGCATGCAGCGATCGCCAACCCGCCTGCCAAGCGTGGCGATTATGGCATAACCCCTCATGGTTATGAAAACCACGAAGGAGGCCTATGTCCTGCATTGGGCGTCAAATGGCTGATGATAATGATGAAAATATATACAGCGCCATGTATGGCTCCACTATGGCGCCACTAAGTATGGAACTTCTCGCAAAATAGTTCACGATAAAAATTTTGGTTTTTTTTTGTCGCATTTATGCATAGGTGTATTATATCGCCCGCACCGTTATGCTGAATCGATTGGGATCTTATTTGTCAAAATGTGATAATTGGTTAATAAGTTATGAGGGAACCTAGAATCGGACATACATTCATATACATTCATAGTTTTGAGCTCCACCGTAGTCGAAGAAAAACAGCTCTAGCGGGCTTCGTTATTACATTCGTGCTAGGGCATATTGGCAATATTGTCGGGCACAGTACATCAATATAGACTCAACTCACCGAAAGACCAAGCGTAAAAAATTGCTTTCTACTTTAATTCCACCTTGATTACACGCCGTAAATCAGCGCCGGCAATAATAGGTGGTAGGCGGCGGCGGCGGACGGTCATTCACAGGATTTATTCGCAATTTTGGTCACGTCCCGAGCCAAAGTAGTCCCCATTTAGAGGCAGGCGTTTTAGGAGTGAGTCTGCCCGCCACGCTAGAATCGCTGCGGACATTTGCTACTATTGATGGAGGAGTAATCACCGTTACTTTAGAGAGGGTACCTACAACGTTAACGAAACTACTCACATTCGGAAGGTCACATTCGTACCAATTGTCTTTGTTTTCTATGCTACGCAAATTTGTGAAGATGTCAATATCACTCGCTAACGGCGAAGGGAAGAATCGTGAGGAAGTCATACGGCAGCGTTTGAAATTGCCAATCCGCGGTGATTAAGCCCATTCTCTCTCTCTGAGAAAAGGCCCTACAGTGGGACGTATATAGGTTCCAGTTAAGAAAAAATGGATTGTAAAAAGCGAACATCGCAATTTTTTTTTACTATATCCCAGGACCTATGCCCGAGAAATAAGGACTTTAAAACATTATTGCCAAAACGGAAAAAAATCCTTTGTAAAATTTCTAAGTTAAACATCACAAAGTCAATTTCAATTTTTGGAATTTTTTGTAACGCGCCACGATTTTAAACTATATTTTCATACGAGTTGAAGTAATATCATCAGCGAACATGGAGAGGATCAATCCTAGAAGATAACTAGTTAACCAAAGACTTTGCCTAGTACAGTTGGATGTGTAACGAACTGTATTGACCCCAAGCTCCTTGGCAATGGGAGTAGAGAAAGACAGATAGTTAGACATACTTGCAATCACTAAAGTGGCCGAGAGAGTCAGTAATATTTTATCAACTCGTTCCAAAGCATAGCAACTTATATATATCGCACCTTCGGTAGTACAAGGGCACAACTTACAAAAAACGGTATAATGAAATTGAAATTGAAATTGAAAAAAAATTTTATTTATCGCATCAAATTACATTTAATAAATCATAATAATATAAATAATTCTAAGCTTAGGGATATTGATAAAAAGGGGTTTGCTCAGCATAGGTGTTGTGTTAGACACAACGCTGATTTTCAGCAAGTCCCTGTTAAATTTTCGATTTAATAAAATTAAACAATAACAATTACCATTACAGTTACAATAAAATTAGAATTAGAGTTGGACGTGTCTATAAAATTGAATAAATTACAAATACACTAAAGAATTCATTAAATTAAATAATTGATATATTAATAAGTGTTACGTTAAAATGAGGATAACCATTAATACAACTTGATCCTCCACAGGACAGAACAGAATTCAAACTATAATAAATCAATAAATTACGAACGTAGCAACTCCTGAATTATTTAAATCAATAAAAGTACCAATACGAAATGAGTATTTGAAATTGTCATAAGATTTGAATATAATAAAAATTGGAAATAGAACAGAAATATGGCAAATTATTTAAATTATCAATAAATAAATCAATCATCATAAGTATTACTGTGTCATATTAGGGCAAATTTTTATTTTATATATGTATACCTACTATATTAGTCGCTCCTTTGTACGTAGGATAGAGTCAATTTAAATTTAAATGTTACGCCATTTGGGTCTGCTGCTACGATCTTTGATCCAATTTATTTTACACAAGCAACACCAAACCGCTAATTGTATACTATGTAACTTTGATTATTTAAGATTTTTCAGGTATCTTTATAATGTATGGTATGCAATAGAGAGTATCTTATCTAATCTCAACAACACTTATGTCTACAACTTTATTAGGTTTACATTTATAATCAACATCTACATCAGAATCCATTTACAATTTATTTAGTTAAATAATATTATTATTTTTTTGCTTATCGAAAAGGACTTTTTTTAAATTACTTTTAAAGGTTAAAGATATCATGTAAACCCAAAAACACTCCTCTATCTGGTGGGATAAAGACTCCCATCAGATTCAGTTAAAAAGTCGCTTTTTAAATGAATTTAATGGTAGTCTGTATCCCACCAGATAGAGGAGTGTTTTCAAGGCATTTCTGCATACTTAGCTCATTTTACCATTTTTGTGAGTTGTGCCCTTGTACTACCGAAAGTGCGATATGTGCTTCTGCAGGTCAAAGGCCTTTTTTCAGCGATAGAGCATATGGGCTTAATCACCACACCTGTCCACCGCAAATTGGCGATTTAAAGCGTTAAGGTTTGTAAGCACCTCATCGTGAGTAACGATGTGTTTCCTCATTATTATTAACTAGCTATGCCGGCGAACTTCGTACCGCAATAAAATCCGTTTATACGATTCTTGCACAACGCCATCTATTTTAAACTTAAAATAAATATTATCCCACGGGAACGCGGGCTATATATATATATAAACGCAGTGATATCAATATATGCTATGTCTCAATTCAGGTTTTTGTCTATCTATATGCCAAGTTTCATGTAAATCCGTTCAGCCGTTATTGCGTTATTGAAGTTTGTTACTACATCCAAACATCTTCACAAAATTTCACATTTATATTATTAGAGTTGTATTTATCGGTAAAATGATAATATATTCGTCAATATTCGTGATTTCCGACCTTTTGCTCGAAACAATGGCTAGAATGGCCTCTTAACATTTTTCAATCAAATTCGAAATCACCCTGTAGTTTTGTTCACTACTGTACCTACGTGACCAAAAACAAAGTCATAGGTAGTAAAGTATAGTTTATTCATGTACGTGGGTACCTACATAACATACATATTTACATACAGAGTTTCAGTGCATTCCATGTGCTGCCCATCTGGGCATATGTTCATGACGGAATCGTGGACTTCCCGGATGTGACTCACCACCGCTCCTTTGAACGCTTCAAGCATATTAGCTGCTATCAGCGTACCGTGTCAGATAAGTCTCGCTAAGTAATTGCCCCCACACGATTCATGTCAACGAGAGATTTCTTGCTCGCGACTTATAGGGATTCCGCGCGACTGATCCTCTGATAAGCTGGCAGCTTAGACGGCACCACTGTTTCCGCGATGCTGAATGGATTGGCGATCAATAAGTTAGGTCCCACACAACAGATATCAGACAAATATTGTATCAGCGGAATATAAGACGGCTTGTGTTTAGGCATATAAATAAATTGAATAAATAAATATACATTATGTTATTTCTTACATGTGTGCTTCTGTGGCAATGTAAATAAATGGTTTCTTTCTTTCTTTCTTATTTTATGATGGCAGTGAAGTTTTTTTCCCTGCCTTCTTCGCCGCTACAAACCTGACCCGAAGGCAGCGGGTAACATTGTTATTTACATGCAACAGAAATGTGCATCGAGTTGTCACCGAGGGCCGTGAATTGTAGTTCTATAAAATGAGGCCCAGCTTATAAGACATTGATCCTCGTAAACTGGAATCAGTTGTGTTCACAGTGGGATACTCTAACAGAATGTGTTAATTTGCCTTATTCACTTGTGTATTTACTATAAGATTAATTTTATGTCTAATTCATCATGTTGTAACCCTAACAAATAAAATAAAAATAAAAACAGAATAATTAGTTTTATTTATTTAAGGGTTCGCTCAAGCGCTAATTCCAATGCGTTCGTATTTTGGTTTTAATCCAGAAATAACAATCTGGATCGCAATGAGGTAGACGAACGAAAATCACACACATGTGCAAAAATTGTCCAAAGGTAAATACTTCGAATGAAATAGGATAAAAGCTTGATTACCTGTATGACTGCGCTAAAAACCTGTTAATGTATACTATCTTTCTTCATTCTTTTTGCGTGTCAGGTTTTTATAAAGTGTTTAATGTTAACCTATAATTGGGCCTTATATTTAACTTTTTTTATGTATTTTTTATGTTTTATCGTGTCTGTTGGTTTTCTAATAAATAATAGGGGTTAAAGTATGAAATTGCCGTTTTATTGCAATAGGTTCTTTGAATTGACATAGAATCTTCATGGTTTGAGGTTTTCGAATGAAACTTTTTTCAAATGGTTTCTATGATGTCCTTTTTTTTAAAAAATGTGAAATATTTGAATATCGACTTTCAATTGTTTTTGTTATTCAATTTAGACAAGAAAGATGGATACTGCGAAAATTCGAGTGATTTTTGAATACGAGTTCCGACGCGGAACTAACGCGGCAGAAACAGCCCGCAATATCAATGCTGCGTTTGGAGAGGGGTCTACTAATGAACGCACCGTGCGATTTTGGTTTAAACGCTTTCGTGATGGAAATTTCGACTTAAAGAACGAGCCACGAGGAAGACCGCCCACACAGGTGAATAACGATGAATTAAGAGAGATAGTGGAAGCCGACCCTAGTCAAACTACCCAGGAATTAGCGGCATGGTTTAACGTTACCTTACCCACAATATTGACTCACTTGCGTCAAATCAATAAAATAAAAAAATACGAAAAATGGGTGCCTCATAATCACTCGAATTTTCGCAGTATCCATCTTTCTTGTCTAAATTGAATAACAAAAACAATTGAAAGTCGATATTCAAATGTTTCACATTTTTTAAAAAAAGAACATCATAGAAACCATTTGAAAAAAGTTTCATTCGAAAACCTTAAACCATAAAGATTCTATGTCAATTCAAAGAACCTATTGCAATAAAACGGCAATTTCATACTTTAATCCCTAATATAAAAGAAAACAAAAACAAAACAAACCATCTTTTCTCAAAACTTAATGCGTATTAAGTTAGTTGTTATTAGTTGTTACTAGTTGTTGTTATAACAATAAAGTATTAGTTGGTACGAGTACTTACCTAACAAGATGCTATGAGTAATTAATAAATTGTTCATATTGTTAAGTCTAAGCGGACTCATACCTAAGTCCAAGCGGAGATGGTGGAACGACCTCCCAACCTTTCTACCGGATTGGCAGAAAATGGCCTCGAACAGGGAAGAGTCGAGAGCTAAAGGCGACAAATCCTGAGCGATTCTAATCGTCTAACTGTCAAATTTCATGCAAAATTCCGACAGAATTTCGTGCGCGTAATTAGAGCCCTGTACAAGTGATTTAGTTTTGAGGAAAATATTATTATTATTCCGTGTGGCGCCGGATTAAGAATAGCGTCACTCCATTTTCTTCCGTGGATGTCGTAGAAGGCGACTAAGGAAATCAATTACCAGGAGACGAGCAGCAGCGTCTTCCTGATATTCCAACCGCGTACTGCGATCGCCAACCCGCCTGCCAAGCGTATGGCGATTATGGCAAAACCCCTCATGGTTATGAAAACCTCGAAGGAGGCCTATTTCCTGCAGTGGGCGTCGAATGGCTGATGATGGTGATGATGATTATTATACAAATCTCATTAAACTTTTTCACCAGGTCTTACTGCGAGCGAGTGTTCCGAGACTGCCGCCTTCAGACCTGCTACGTGCAGTCCGCGGCTTACCCAGGAGTATACCCGCGTAACCTGCACTGCCGGTACCACCTTAACACGCGGCTGCCCTACATTAAGCTCTATATCGAGAACGAAGAGTTCAATATCGACGGGCAGCGCTGCGAGAACATCATGACCTGCCCCATGAGGCCTATCACTTCTGGTAAGTGCTGTGTCTCTTATTAGTGGTGTACCTATCTCCATTGTAACCATCGACTGAATTCTTATAGAGCTTTTCAGTCACGAGTGAGCGTTTTTTGAAAATGTATGCTCAAAATTATTGGTAGCATGCGATCTCGAAGCGTATATATTAGGGTCCATCCTGTTTTACAGGTAATAATATCCTATAGGGAACAGACCGTTTTTTTCGTCTACAACATTTACCGTTCTATTTAATACACTTTACCGGGCCGTGGCTCACCTAAACTCAGGATGTGGTAAATTATGGCTCTCTGAAGGTATAACAACTCACAAGTAGAAGTTATCAGAAGGGAAGATTCAAGGCTTTTGTGAAGGAAAAATGAAGCTCTGAAAAACGAAATTTCTATTTCAATAAATTTTCTCAAACCTACTGCTTATGTAAGACAAGTTGTGACTCCTTGCTGCAACATTTCCTGTACTTGAATTGTTGTATGATAGTAAAATGTGGTCACCAAGTTAACTAATAGCTGGTGTATTAAATTCCTTTCAAAGAAATATTGAAGTAAGAATTTTTTTTGACGGTTTTATCAATAAATGCAGACTCGAGAAGTTGTGAACAGCAAGAATAAGAGTACCTGGATGATGGAACTTTGCTTGCTTTATTTTTTTTGCTTAAACGTGTCTTTTGGAAGTTATATTTAGATATGATGAAAAAAAAGGGAAAAAAATTATCGGATTGGAGACATCTGGTCTGGAGTCGAACCGGAATCTTCTGGTTTTGGGACAGCTCGATTACCCACCTGGGCTATCACAACCTTGTAGATGGTGGCGAAATTTACTTTCGTATTCCAATGATATTGTAGCAGTTTTTCATTGCCTGAAGACACGGATAAAAAAATGTTTTCTAAATATGAAACATAGCTAGATCGATTTATCGCCTCCGAAAACCCCTGCATACTATATTTCATGAAAATCGTTGGAGCCGTTTCCAAGATTCAGATTATATATACGTATATATATATACAAGAATTGCTCGTTTAAAGCTATTATATATATATATATATATATAATTATACATTTGATAGATATATTGACGAGTTATTGAGTAGGTATATAGTCGACATACCTCAGCGCTTGAAATCGGCAATCATCGCTGGTCTCACGTGGTGGTTAAACCCAGACTGCCTCTACGCAAGAGATCAAGGGTTCTTTTTCCACTGGGGACCACCGTATATTTGTACAAATGGCCTCAGTTTGGGTATATTTCGGAGTTTGTGATGTCCTTGTCCGGGTATCCTAGTTTGGGACCAGACACGTGATTGTGTGGTGTGGAAGTTATTATTATTATCTCTGAAGGAAAGCCTGCAGTGGGCCGCATAAAGGATGCTTATTGTGGGTCTTCTGTATCTTCAAACGCGTGCCTAGCAACTCTCTGCCGCAAATTTCCTTTCTATTATTCCATAAAGTAAGCTAAGGTGAATTTATGTGGCCGTAAATAACGAGCTCCCAATAATGGACGGGCCCGGCCCGTTTGATCTCAGGGCTTTGGATGCCAATCAGGCAAGATAGCGTTTTCATACGGGGCGGCACTGATGTCTGATCAATAGGCAATTTTGCACAAATAAATACCCTTTCTCGCCCTTATTAATTTAGAGTCTGCACTCTGACTCACGCCAGTGTTTCGGAGACCAAGCTTCGCCACTTGCCACAATCCAGACAAACCGCTTTCACTAAGTTGCCACTAGACGTTGTATAAGTGATGTAATATTATAAAACGTCTATACGCGCTCATTTCTGGGTGGTTTTAAAGCCGCGGCTATGTAATTAGTAATGAAAAATCGCATCTATTTAGACTATTACTTTTAAGTACAGACGTAAATAAAAAATAAGTTGAGGAATATTGCTGCGAGTTGAGAAATCTTGTTTAAAAAAATTCGCGGACAGTGTACCGCCTCTCCGTCTAACAGAACAATGACCCGTGGACCCGCGGCTCGCAGGCAACGCTCTGGATGGCTACTAATGGTTCAAATAGATTCGAGTTTGTGTCGAGATATTTGTGAAAAGTGCGTTTTTAAAAAAAACACAAACTAGCGTATTCGATAGGTAGCTCTGACAATAGCTACCGTCATTTTGGTATGTCTTTCAAACCATTTGCAGTATTATCACCACCCATAGTAAAGAGTGGAACATTTGCAAGGAGATAACTACTAGGAATATTCAGATTAACGACATTCAAGAATCTCTTCAACTCCACTCAACCTTGGAGTCTGTTAAGAAAGAGCGTGGCGCAAAATTCTAATCAGTTGAAAGCTTTTTATCTCATTTCATTTTATTTTGACTCGCCTATGTACAAACTTTGGATTCCGACAGATTGCAATCAAAAACCAAACATTTTATTTTTTGATTTTTTTTGCACTTTATTTTATTCGATACGACGTGCAAAAATGTAAACTTAACGCTAACTTAGATTAAGATCATATTCCGTGTGACACCGGATTAAGAAAAGCGTCACTCCATTTCCTTCCGTGGATGTCGTAGAAGGCGACTAAGGAAATGACGACCAGGAGACGGGCAGCAGCGTCTTCCTGAGATTCCAACCGCATACTGCGATCGTCAACCCGCCTGCCAAGCGTGGCGATGATGACAAAACCCGTCATGGTTATGAAAACCACGAAGGAGGCTTATGTCCTGCAGTGGGCGTCAAATGGCTGATGATGATGATGATGACTCATAGGACTTAAAAAACACATAAGGCAAATAAATTAAAGTAAATACTATAAAATAACAAATTCTATCTATGAACTTTTATTGTGTTTGGCTGTATGGCTCCTTTTCTTTGCCTTAATACAGATACATTTATGAGTCGATACGTTAATGCACTTGTGCGCAAAATTCCATTTTGTGCAGCCTATATCCTGCACAAATAAGCACTTTCAGAGCATGAGAAGTGAAAAGATCCTTGTTATCTTTTTTATTTGCCTCTATAAAATAATGAGTATACTTTTAACAAATGTAGTTTTAGTTAATAAGGAGAATTGGGTGCAAAAGTTATTAACTTTTTACTCTCTGGCCTTCTCTACGAACAATTATTTAAGTTTATGAAAATTAGGACATGTTTAAAATGCCCATAATTTTATCTAGTGACCCTTCAGACCACATTGCTCCATAGGGTAGACATTATTTTATAATCACTCAATATTATTAACTTCATTCGCGCGGCGCACAGTGCGGTCGGAGGACGTTTCGGTGTTCTTTTCGAAACCGGTCTAGCGCAGTCGCGAAATCTTGTTATAAGTTCTTAGCTATATTGATGTGTGGAGCAGTGTTTACCGATAATGGGTAGTGAAGGTGAATCATCGCTTATTGTTAGCGAGCCCGGTGAAACGGGGATAAATAATATCTCTCGTAGTAGTAGCACGGGAATGATGGTTGAAGATATACAGTGTTACAGGGAAACGAATGAGTTAGTGCGGGCTGATAAAAGGAATCGAGAATTAGACAATGAAGAGGAGTGGACAACAGTGGCGAGAGGAAAGAAGAAATTCTTAAGGTGTGACTCAAGTGAGGGCAATAGAATTATACCGGAGGAGAAAATTGAAATATGCATGACTGGAAAGGAAAAACTTCCAAAACAAATAGGGCTGGCTCGGTTGCTCAAAGCAGAGAATATAAAAGGTGTCATAAAAGTCAAATACATAAATGCCTACAAAGTATTAATTGAGGTTGATAACGAAATTAATGCTGAAAGATTACTTTTATGCAGAAGTTTTATAGAGCGACAATACAGGTGCCAGAAAACATTTGAAGTAGGCGTTTCATATGGCATTATAAAAAACATTGATCTGGACCTCCCTGATGAAGAAATCTGTGCAAGCTTGAAGTCTGACATAGACATTATTGACATAAGACGACAAAGACGACGCAGCTTCGACGACGCAACTTGGGAGCCAAGTGAGGTTATTCGTATATGTTTTAAAGGCCCTGTGCTTCCAACGCATGTTTACATCTTAGATATGAAAGCGAAGGTAGAACCGTTTGTTTTTCCGGTTACCCAATGCTCCAGATGCTGGAAGTATGGTCACCTCCTAAGGACGTGCCCTTCCAATAAAATTACGTGCCCCAAGTGTGGCCACAACCATGCTAATTGCGAAACGACAACCTACAAATGTATAAATTGCTCGGGACAACATATGGCCTTGGCAAAAATTTGTCCCATGTTTCTGAAGGAGAAGAAACTCAGACAAATAATGGCGGAAGTGAACTGCACCTATAGAAAAGCCCTTAACCTGTATGTCCCACCATCACCTCCAGCTTTCGTCTCACAAGCTCCGGTTGTAGCAGACGTTGCTCAGAAAAGCCCTACATTGACCAAGCATACTAATAACTCGAGCTCAAGTTATGCAGAAGCCCTAAAATCCGCTATAGGACTGTCTGCACAAAGTGACCCTCATACAACACCAACTAAGGCTACAATTTATACTGAAGCTATGATTCATGAGCAACAGGACGGTATTGAAACAACTACCAAATCGAGGAGTCGTAGACACAGACGCCAGCTTCGTATGAAAGATTGTGGTACAGACGACCTATGTAATTCTGTTTCTAGCACAGATAATTATTTGGATAAAGAAGATGTAGAGGAAACAAATAAAGTCCACAAACAGGAGGAGAAAAAAATAGGGGATCTGCTACAAAAAATCAAGCAAATCATCTTCTCAAAGAGGTATGAGACGGTTACTGAAAAACTAATTGCAGGAGCTAAAGTAGTCGGGACATGGTTATTGGATTACATTGTGAAACAAATATCTGCATGGCCTTATTTGTCGGTGTTATTGAATAGCGATGGATAGTCGGCAAAACCTTTCTGCGTTAAACATTATCCAATGGAACTCACAAAGTTTGCGGCCTAAAGTTTTAGTCTTGGAGCAGCTTTTATCACAACAAAAAATACACATAGCGGTGATTAGTGAATCTTGGTTAGATCGCGACAGTGTCTTGAGAATAAGTGGTTATAATGTATTCAGGAAAGATAGATGGGATGGGTACGGAGGAGTAGCAATAATTGTACATCATAGTATTAAGGCACATATTGGACAAATTAAGATAACAAATCCTGGCATTGAAGTATTACACCTAAGAATTTTAAACTGTGAGTTATTAGAAAATATTGTAGGTATTTATTGTGCACCTAGTGTTCATATTAATCAAAACCACTGGGATTCAGTGTTCACCCCCTTTCCTAATAAAACTATTTTTGCCGGAGATCTCAATGCACACCATTCCAACTGGTCTTGCAGAACTGAGTCTAAAGGTTCATGTTTGTTTGACAGCCTTTGTGACCAAAACTTAGTCACACTTAATGACGGTTCACCTACGAGAATTAAAATGGTAAATGGTACGTTACACCAGTCCTCCCCCGATGTAACTATCGCTACGTCAGATATAGCTTTAAGGTTTCACTGGAATACGTTGAATGAGACACTCGGAAGCGACCACCTAGTGATTAAATTTACTTCCCAATTTACAGTAGACAGCAGTCCACATAAAAGACGAAATTATAAAAAGGCTGACTGGAAAGGGTACCACGACCATCTCGAAATGGTTTTCTCAGATATGGTAAGGTCTAATGATATCCAGGTAGATTATGATCAGTTCATGGACGCGATAACCGACGCCGCAAATATTAGCATCCCCTCTATTAAGATATGCTATAACCCTTTACGCGCAGAAAAGTTCACATCAAAACCTTACTGGAATCAGATAATTTCTCAGGCAGTTGCGGAACGTCGATTAGCACTAACTAAATTAAGACAAAATCCAACCCCAGAAAATTTAGAATACCTCCAGCTTAAAATTTCTAAAGCTCAAAAGTTAATTCGCGAAGGTAAAAGAAAATCGTGGCAGGAATTTTGCAACTCAATCGATAACGTAACATCATCGAGCGATATGTGGCGTAAGATGAAGTGGATAAAAGGCTACAAAACTCCAAAATTCAATGTGACTCAAGATAAAGCTATGACAATGCTGGAACAACTAACTCCCGATTATGTTCCAAACAAAATGCCCAAGTTTTGTTCAGAAGCATCGGTATTGTCTACAGCGATTTCACTTCATGAATTAGAGCGATCAATCAAACCTAAAGATACCGCCCCAGGAAAAGACCATATTTCATTCTCTATGATTAAAAATCTACCTTCAAATGGAAAAATGTATCTTCTGGCTCTATACAATGAAATCCTCACGACTAGTATGATTCCGCGTCAGTG
The DNA here is from genome assembly GCA_963969515.1 of Yponomeuta evonymella. Classification (NCBI taxonomy): domain Eukaryota; kingdom Metazoa; phylum Arthropoda; class Insecta; order Lepidoptera; family Yponomeutidae; genus Yponomeuta; species Yponomeuta evonymella. The sequence continues at coordinate 2,945,018 of OZ018354.1, forward strand.
GAGAGACATCAGCATTATCCCAATACCCAAAGGCGATGAGAACAATCCTGACTCTAGACCTATTGCTTTAATGTCGTGTCCCTGCAAGATTTTTCATTCAGTAATATGTAAAAGGTTGGAATGGTGGGTAGAAAAGAATGGCTGCTTTTCAGATTCAACTATAGGATTTCGGAAATCTCAATCATGTTTGGATAACCTAGCTCGCTTAATAACCTCTATTCAAATTGGCTTTTCGAAAAACTATTCAACAGTAGGGCTTTTTATTGATGTAGAAAATGCATATAACAATGTAGACATTAAGGCATTGTTGTGTATGATGGAGTCGGTCAAAATTGATCTTGACATATGCAAATACCTATGGAATTTTTTACAGGAACGGTACCTGAGCATAGAAATGCCAGAAAGCCGTGAAATTGTATGCCGTCGTACAGGGAAAGGCTTAGCTCAAGGTGACCCTTTGTCCCCTATTCTTTTTAATGTCGTAACCTCTAAAATCTGCCACGAAATCTCCCAAGTATACATATCTCAGTACGCGGATGACTTTGTCATCTATGCATCTGATTATTCTCTCGAAGATTCAACATACAAAATTCAGTCTGCCTTAAACTGTTTTAATAAATTGACGGAAGATTTAGGCCTTTCTATTTCGTCAAGAAAGTCAAAAATATGCATTTTTAAGAAAGGATTCAACACAGGGCGTATTAATGTACTGTATAATGGTCATGAGCTAGATGTGGTTGATAGTGTCAAATATCTGGGTCTCTGGTTAGATCGTGGCCTAAGGTGGGGTAAACATCTCAACTACGTGCGGGAAAAAACACAAAAATTCCTTAATGTGTTTAAAGTTTTGGCAGGTGGCAATTGGGGTATACATCCAACGCATCTCCGTAGATTATATATATCTATTATTCGCAGCCGATTAGATTACAGCAGTTTTCTATATGACACTAGTGCTAAATGCCATTTATACAAAGTTGAAAAAGTGCAAAATCAGGCCATGAGAGTTATTGGTGGGTTTATTAAAACTACTCCCATACACGTCATGGAAAGCGAACTCTGTCTACAACCGTTGCATATAAGGAGAAGATATTTGGCTGGAAAGTTTTGGCTACGCGCTAAGTCTATACAAAATAGCAGCACTATTCATCTCGTTGAGGAACTAGCAATTGTAAATAATAACAACAGAAACTCCACAACAAAAACACCATTATTAGTTGATATAAATACAAAATTTAGTATTCTTCCCATACATTCCAGCCCGATACTAGACATGTTCTCCTTAGATACTTGGATGAGTAGTATAAACACAGATCTCTTAATTAACTGTAAAATTGATAATATTGATAAAGCCAAAAGATTGTATAATAATAAATACCTGATAGATACGTGCACCCACCTATTGCAGACCAAATATGTTAATAGTTATAAGATTTATACGGATGCATCAAAAGATAAGTTAAATATAGGAGCAGCATTTTTAGATCCACAATCCAATCACAGTGTTAAATACAAAATTCAATCGAAAATATCAATCATGTATGCAGAGCTACTTGCTATAGAAAAAGCCTTAGAATATATTTCGACTTTAGATCACACAGATATTGTTGTATTGTCCGACTCTAAAAGTGCTCTCCAGCATTTGGCTCGATGCACCTCGAATTTTCGAGGTGCACCGATAGCCTACCGCATACTGGATACCTTACATAAATTACAGCGTATACATAAGGTTGTGAAGATACAGTGGATTCCATCCCACATAGGACTAAAAGGGAATGAGATTGTTGATAATCTAGCCAGAGAAGCTTGTGAGGACGGTCGTCCCAGTATCTCTCTTCCATTTTACTTAGATTTAGTACGTGATGTCAAAGATGATTGTTTTCGCCACTGGAAGGACATCTTTGAAGAAACTAGTCGTAGCAAAGGTATCTGGTATCATACGATACAAAGTGAACTGTTACAGCGACCCTGGTTTGATAACATAAATATGACTAGATCTGAAGTTGTTACCGCTTTGAGAACCCGATCAGGACATCTCCCACTTAATACTTTTGCACATTTGATGCGTAAGGTAGACTCTCCAAACTGTTCAGAATGTAACGTTATCGAAGATGTATATCACTTGATAATGGAATGTGTCAGAACGGAGTCTCAAAGAAGCCAAATATACAATAATACACTATTTTCAGAGGTTGGAACATGTAATGTTGCATTGTCTGACCCTAAGTCAAGCAATGCAAGAAAATTATATAAATTAATTAGATTTGGTTTGCGTGCCAGAAATTAGCTGTAATAGTGATACTACCTATGTTATTTAGTTTAAGGTAAATTGTAGTCCCTACGAAGGTGACATGGTCACTCTGTGTACCAAACCTTCAATAAAATAAAAGATTGAAAAAAAAAAAAATATTAACTTAATACTGGAATCACTTACTTGAATTAAGTAAGTAAGTCAAGTTCAAGTAAGTGATTCGGGAATTAAGACTTAAGCCATTCAATATATTGAGACGTGCGAGCGTAACGGATACCATACATAACACCATCCTTATATTCCCATAGTCAACCTTACTAGTACGCAGTCTTAAGACACCCTTTATACATCTTCCTGCAGGCTCAGAGAACTGCCCCTACGACTACATCCGCATCTACGACGGCAAAGACGAGTCAGCTGCAGTCATAGGCACCTTCTGCGGCATGGGGAAGTTCCCTTACAGCATCATCGGCACCTCCCAAGACCTCTTCGTGGAGTTCGTCAGCTCGCCCGCTGGTAAGTTTTACGACTTCGCCGCAAACAGTCCGCTATGCTGGGAATGCCTCGAAGAAGAAGAAACACCCGGCCACATGAGCATTTATTGTCATAGTACAGAATAAAACCAAACAAGTGCCTGTCAGGCCATGCGCAGTATAAGGTTCCGTAGAAAGAAGGTTTTTTTTCTGCTTTACTTAATTAACAACTTCATCAAAGTAATTTTTAATGGATTTTGTACAAAGTTTTCCTTTTATAAGTTGGTCGCCTATTACTCGTTAACTTGCAATTCTTGTAAAGCCTACTTAACCGTGATTGTTTTCCTTTTAAGTACATTATTATGTGCTATTTACTGCCTTGAATTTTTTCACGATTCTACAATCAACCGTTTAGCTAGGATGTGCCCTACTCTGACAAAAAATTGCGTAAACGGAACCCTACATCAAAAAGTTGTCTTTTTATACCCACATTATTTTGAAACGACCAAAATTTTTTTTTCAATATTTTATTCTACCGTTTGGTCGCCGTAATAAATATGTATATTTACGCTTAATTTCAGCTCCTAGTACTTATCGTCTAGGACAGACAGACAGACAGACGGACGGACATGGCGAAACTATAAGAGTTCCTTGCTGTTCCTTGTAGGCCTGTGCCCTACAGTGGGACGTATATAGACTGCTTATGTATGTATGACTGGAGATCTGGAATCTTCTCGTGAGCAAAACGAACTAGCCATAAGGTTCCTATGAAACATAGAATGTTTTCTCTTAAGCACACCATACCTTTGCTAGTCTCGTCCAATGTTTCCCAGCCACCATCAGCCCACCGGGCATCAGAAGTCATCAGCCCACCGGGCTAGTGGTTTGTCCACCGACCGTCGACTCTTTCTTGACCTTATTCCATCCTTATTCCACCAGCCATCTTCCCGTCTAACCAAATGCCTGATGGGTTGGCGTGAAAGAGAAAAGGCCTATGCTATGGGCTAATTAGATAGATATATTGACACCATACCGACACTCAATACAGCATAAGAAATAAAGAACGTTTTCTACCGAGTCTCCATAGATGCAAATACTGGGTAAAACAGGACCTACTGGAATATTTGGTTTTGGAGTTTGGAGGGAATATTATTATAATTCGGTGTGGCGCCGGATTAATAATAGCGTCACTCCATTCCCTTCCGTGGATGTCGTAGAAGGTGACTAAGGAAATGCATTACCAGGAGACGGGCAGGACCGTTTTCCTAAGATTCCAACCGCATACTGCGATCGGCAACCCGCCTGCCAAGCGTGGCGATAATGGCAAAACCCCTCATGGTTACCAAAACCACGAAGAAGGCCTATGTCCTGCAGTGGGCGTCAAATGGCTGATGATGATGATGATTATTACAGTGCTCGCATCCTTCGATTTTCCAACAGGCCCGCTGCTCAACACCGGTTTCCACTTCAACGTAGGCAACTGGCCAGGCCACGTGGAAGCCCCAGGGTCCCGTGTGGGCAACTGCGATTGGGTGCTCACTGCAGAGTCTCTCAAGAAGTCCGGAGACACTGAAGGGATTTTCTTATCTGTGGCCCACTGGTACCCGCCACACACCTCGTGCACTTACCTCATGCAGGGGGCGCCAGGACAGGTTGTCAGGCTTTACTTTCCCAGGTAAGGATTTACGTTAGCCGCATTATGTTAGTAGCTGATTTGAAAGAAAATGTTATCACAAAATTGTAATTGCGTTAACAATCCAGCAGGTAACTGGTTGTAGTATTACGCTACACCTAACCTATTTGTGCACTTAGCTATCTGATGCAGAGGAAACTTTATTTTTCGGTTACAATACCTACTCAAGGGCAAAATTGAGTAGTAACTGACTTATCTGGCTATTATGTGTAATTTATGATTTTTCTCCCAATTTTTAGTTAACACTCAGTAAATAACATGTAAAACATTCGCAATCACTCATGTTACTTCTATTCAATACTCAATAGTTTATTGCGTTACACAAGTTTTAGGGTTGTTACATTTTAACTTAACAGGTTATTTGATAAGACCTTTGTGGACCCTGTAGGGCACGCAACATTTTAAAGTGCTGTATTAAAAGATGCATTATATAAATTTAAAATTAGAGCATTTAATTGAATTAATAATCATGTAATTTAATTATATTAAAAAAGTTATATTTATATAATATCATTTTGAAATTAGTATTGCCTTTAAATCTTTATTGAAATTGTAGTCGTTATTCAATACTTTAAGGTGGGACGATTCCCATACAAATGATTTTTTTCCAAATTTTTAAAAATAATTGTATAATTTTGGAAAAAATCATTTGTATGAGAGTCGTCCACCTTAAGGTGCTTTGGGAGTTTGTTATAAATTTACTTACATATTATATTATTATGGGATGCCATAAAATCCTCTGTCTAGGAACGTTTTAACTTCTATCCTCGTTCTCAGCTTCCGGATCAACCGCATCGAGTCACCAATAGTACCCTGGACGGGAGACTGCGGGGAATCCCTGACCCTCTACGACGCGGCCAGGCCTGATGATGCGAGGATCATCAAGACCTTCTGTGACACCTTCAGCAGACCCATGGAGAAGCATGACTTCGTGTCCACGGGGAACGCCATGTTTGTGCGATTTGAAAGCAAGACGGGCAGCTATAGTGGGTAAGAAGGTTTTATCTAATACAATATAGGTAATGTTAAAATAGCGCAAAACTTTAAAAAGCTTCCGTGTGGATATGGCAAAACTAATTCTAATAAGCAAAGTTTAAAATTGTTGGTCTTATTTTTCATACAAATTGACCGCGCAAATACAAGATTGTATGAAAAGTTAAAAATTTAATTTAATGTTTTAATCTTTTGGCTTTCGCTAACGCTAAAGGAAAACATCGTAAGGAAACCTGAGTGTCTGAGCAATTCACATACCCCAGCGCTTGAAATCGCCACTCCGCGGTGGGCACGCGAGGTAATTAAGCCCGTACTCTCGCCCTCTCTTTCTCTCTCTAAGAGAAGGCCGTCATTTAATAAAATCATCAATTATGGCGTCTGGCCTGTGCCCTGCAGTGGGACATATATAGGCTTAAAAAATGCTTACTTTGTGCTTCATCATGCAGGACATAGGCCTCCTTTGTGGTTTTCATAACCATGAGGGGTTTTGCCATAATCGCCACGCTTGGCAGGCGGGTTGGCGATCGCAGTATGCGGTTGGAATCTCAGGAAGACGCTGCTGCCCGTCTCCTGGTACCTAGTTGATTTCCTTAGTCGCCTTCACCATTTGAAAAAAGTTTCATTCGAAAACCTCAAACCATGAAGATTCTATGTCAATTCAAAGAACCTATTGCAATAAAACGGCAATTTCATACTTTAACCCCTAATATTTGACAGTTTACTCAATTAGTTTACGAACGAAAACTTTCAGACGAGTATCTTCGTCTTGACATTTGCCGTCTTTTTCCTTCAAAAACCTCCTAAAAGATTATCTTCATGTCTGTGGCTGGGAAAAAAACTGTTTTTCGAAAAACCATTTTCGGGAGTACCTGCTCAGCTTAGAAAGATTGCTTCGCAAACTCTCGTGAAAACTTGAACATTCCATTAAACATATTATTTCGAAGCTCTTCGCCGGTTTCATCATAATGTTACCATAGAGTGTTTCGCCGAGATATCGTTTAAAATAATGGCACTTGGGAGTTTCTCGTTTTCGTTTTTGCGTTTCAACGATTTGGTAATGTTGCTGGACTTAAAGTTTCCCGGATGTTGAATAAAAAAAATATTTAGTTATACACGTAATTTATTGATTACTTCAATATACGAGGCTACTACAAAAATCAATTCCTGGAAACACCTTATTTCATCATCATCATCATCATCAGCCATTCGACGCCCACTGCAGTACACAGGCCTCCTTGGTGGTTTTTATAACCATGAGGGGTTTTGCCATAATCGCCACGCTTGGCAGGCGGGTTGGCGATCGCAGCGTCTCACCACACCTCATTTAAAGTTTGTCATTTACAACGAATTATGTTCTACGACTTTTGAATGGGTTATTTTCAATTACTTTTTATGTAACGACCAGCCACAAGATGGACAGATGACGTCATTCAAGTGGCAGGAAGACGCTGGATGCAGGCCGCTTCCAACCGGTCTTTTTGGAAATCCATGGAGGAGGCCTATGTCCAGCAGTGGACTTCTTGTGGCTGAATGATGACTTTTTATGTAGCCCATTTACGTGCCAATGCAACACAGGCCTTCTCTCAGAGAGATGGGCGTAAATACCACGCGTGCCCAGCGCGGATTGGCTATTTCAAGCGCTGAGTATATAAACACCACAAACACTAAAGTTTTCTCACGATGTTTTCCTTCACAGTTACTTGTTCAATTTACAATTTGTTATATTTTATGTTTTATTACGGTTCTCGTTTTCTGTATAGTGGCGCATTTTCATAGATAATAATTTAAACTGTATGTGTGAATTACTATAATGAATTTTCTTTTATGTAGGACTAGGATTTACTGGAGACTGCGACATTACTAGAGTCGTGTGAGGCATGTCCCCCATTTATATTTACTGTACTAGCGATCATATACCTCAACGCTTGAAATCGCCAATCCGCGGTGGGCACGCATGGTGATTAAGCCCAACTCTGTCTCTGAGAGAAGGCCTATGCCCTACAGTGGGACGTATATAGGCTGCTTATGCTTGTACTAGCAATCATGTATTAGGGCCTGTATTAGGGCCCGTACACAAAACTGCGATGCGACGTCGCGTCGTAAAAATCTGCGAACTCGCGCGAAGCATCGCAAGAACTTGTGAGTTGATTCGCATCGGCGTTCATAGTAGTAATAAATGTATGAATCCAAAATCTTCTTTGTTTCTTATTTCTGTATCTTCTTAGCAAAAACAGAAGTGAGCACTTCATTTAACGATCCATGTGACGACCTTGCTTACAAAATACGTTCAGTACGGTTGCCTTGCCGCACGAAATCGCATCGCAGCAATTCATGTCGCAGTTTTCTGCGTTGCGAATCCGCGTCGCGCCGATTCGCAGTTTTGTGTATGGAGCCTCAGTGTTATAGTACTAGTGTTAGTAGTGTTATATGATTAGCGAGTGTAATTGTGATTCTTTATTCGGTAACCATAACTAGCTATGTATGAGGTTTCATAGACCTCCCTCATGGTTTTCTAAACTGCCCGGTGTTGTGCCGCCCGCAGCCGGCGACTCCGCCACTGTAACCGTCGTCTGGTGACGGGTCCTGGTCGGTCCGCGGTCGCCAGGTTAGAACTTGTTCACCCCAATGGCCATAGTTCTTCGAGCTATGTGCCCCGCCCAGCGCGAGTCATTTCGAGCATTATTTAAATATAGGGCCCGATCAATCTAAAAAAAATTAATAGGTACAGTTGACACTTTGTAACCACATTTAAGTAACACCAATTTTGTAATAAAATTACCCGTAATGTTACTGAGTAGAGTACACGCTTGCAAAGTCAAAAAGCTGTTGACTTTACGATACGTAAAAATAATTATGCCTAAAAGTTATAGGTAACAACTCGGCTGTTTATTGAAATACATCGATTCATCGATATTATAAACTGGCCAATATCAGAAAATTAAAACTATTTGCCTTTCATTTAAACAATATTGGCGTCTAACCCGGGTGAGCAAGTCAATAGACAAATAGCTGTTTAATCCCTTACTTCAAAGCTGTGATCAAACAGTCCCGAACTTATTTCATTTGTACGCCAGGTAGATTTATAAAATCTGCCTTCATCTTTGTCTGAATTTCGTCTCTGGTTATAGGTTGGAGAAAATTTAATAACATTCCTCCAGGCTTGTGTTTTCGGATTATGTAAACACGGCGTGAATCTGAGCCGCAAGGTAAATTCGAACAGAAGGATTGCAATGCGCGTCTTATGCATCTTGATTCATAAGACGCAGTCCCCTACTACGTGTAGTAGGTAAGGTACTGCAACGAGGTGTGTGTAATACAGGGTGATGGCATATCTCCAAAACACTAATGCATTGGAAGACGTCTTTAAAACATTGGACTTGGACTGGATGAGGCATTAATATTAACGGCGAATACATCTCTTCCGTGTGGTGCCGGACTAAGAATAGCGTCACTCCATTTCCTTCCGTGGATGTCGTAGAAGGCGACTAAGGAAATACATTACCAGGAGACGGGCGGCAGCGTCTTCCTGAGATTCCAACCGCATACTGCGATCGCCAACCCACCTGCCAAGCGTGGCAATTATGGCAAAACACTTCATGGTTAGGAAAACCATGAGGGAGGCCTATGTTCTGGCTGATGGCTGATGATGATGATGATGACATCTCGCACTCAGCAAAAAAACTATTGTCTGTACTTGACAACCTAGATACATCCTAATAAACAGTGATGGGGGTAATAAACTGCAATGTTCTTTACGTTCTTTTTAACATTTAGCTAAAACAATTTTATATGGCAACAATTTAAAATTAAAAATAAAATTGTTTTATATAGCTGATGTTATGGCTTATAAATAAAACATCGCTTACCCTCACTTTTACTCTTACAACCGAGGTTAGCTTCTGTAAGTATACGTAATCTATTCTGTGACCCCGCCGCAATACTTATGTAAATGTTTCGTAAGAACACTTTCGAACTTGACGATAAAGCGTTGTATTCTCACTTTGGGTTACTCCATTTTTTCCCTTGTATACTTATTGGTTATTCAACGCGGCTTCGGGACAAAATGTTGGTATAAATACGTTGTATATAAATATCAGCGCTGAAATTTACAAGGAAATAAAAACTTTGAACAACAAGATACGCGTATAGCGACAAGATACAAGATAATCAGACAATACGTCATTTGTCAGGGAACGACGTGGAAGAGTAATAACGTGGAATGACCAGAATATGTAATGAGAAAGGAATGTTGGATTGGTTTGAGCATAGGTAGTGTGCGGAAAAGACGAAAAAGTAAAGAGCGAGGAATAAAATACATCAAGCGAATTTTCGTGGAATGGCCGGCAAGGGACGTCCCAACCGGTCGACCGAAGCGTCGACATTACATACACCCTCCAATACTGTGTTTTATTTGATGAATAATAGAAATAGAATAACAGATAATTTCACAAGTAGAATAATAAATTTGATGTCGATGCTTTCAATAGTAGGGTTTCGTCAAAAGGTGAAGTAGCAATCCAAAAGAAATCAAGAGTGGGTTACGTAATTTTAAATTTTTATTTCCAGATTATAGACAGAATGAAATAAATATTTAAAAAAATTGTACAGAGGTTCACACCGTTACATAATATGTAAGTTTACAAGGATATTTGGGAACAGCCGAAGTCCCTTGACGCTGGTATAAGTTACGAGCTTTTTTAGTTTTACCAATTCTCTAAGGGACCATTAGGCTCATTACGGAATGATCGATGACCGGCATTCGACTATGAGTTTCAAACTGTGACATCGGATAAAATATACTGCTATACATCTTTCCCTGGTGTATTTAAAAAAACTCTACAATCTCTAGTGACGTAATATGTGATAGTTTTTTTGTTTATATATATTTTTTATATTTGTCACTATTTTTATGTTTGCTGAACGTATTTGCATATTGAAAGGCCAAAGTTATCACTTGAGGCATCAAAATGTATGGAAAACTTGATATTCTTATCGCTATTTTTTTTTTCGGAAAGTTATCCCTGTAGTAAAAGTTGTTCGTATTGACGAGTAATATCCTCCCATTTTTGGATATTTATGGTGAATTTGTAACCCCTATATAGAGGTCGTATTTGTATCATCATCATCAGTCCACCGCTGCCCACTGCTGGGTATAGGCCTTTTCCCTCAAATGCCATCTCTCACGGTCCCTTGCCATCCGCCTCCACGGACCCTCCGCCGACCCAACTCCCTCTTCCCACTCCCACCATACACTACACTTTTTCCAGGCACATATTGCATTTGTCTTATTTCGTTTTCTTTGTCCCCAGATCCTCTCTCTACTATTGGGCTCACTACGACTTCTTCAACAACACCCGCTTTGGAGAACCAGTGGCTGGCACCGCTTGCGACGAAGTCATAGCGTCGTGGAAACAGAGGGCTGGCCGACTTAGATCACCGCTAAATACTCTGGTGTACAAGCAAGCGCCTCCCGGGGAAGACGTTCATTGCTTGTATAGATTTGTGACCGACAAGAGGATCTATGCGAGGGTTATCTTGACGATTTTGAACGTGAATTTCAAGGTGAGATGCTTAGGTATATAAGTTTGAAGTCAACTAGGCATTACAGTGCTTGAATGATGGCCACTTTAAGTTTACGCGTAGGTTAGAGTAAATACTTATCCAACTATGGTCTGATATTTGCTTGGACTAAAATATTTCTTTTCAACTCCTCAAATATAATCTAAAATCGTTTTGGACCCCAATTCAAAGTAAATAACGTCTGCAAATCACAATATTAGTATATCCTAGAAAATATGTATGGTCTATGGTAGGTAACTAAATAAGGCCTGTGTTACGTGGAAAATACAAATAAAGGACTGAGGCCTTAGGATGTACGATGATTTAATAGTTCTTACTGTTATATCACTAAGAAAATACTACTTACTAAGTGATTTACCTTTTTAGGGCTATAGAAAAACAGTCACATTTCTAACCATCTTTCTCTAATTCCTAGGAACATCCCTACACCCCAGTGTCCTGCCAAAACTGCTACGAAGACCGTGCCGATAAACTGATCATCTGGGAACCATCACCAGCCACAAGGCATACAAACGCCACCCTCGGAAGCAGCACCACACCCCTGCCATTACACTTGGCTGTCCAGAGATCGATTGGGTCATGCCTCTGTGCCAAGCACGCCAACACCGTAACTAGACAACGGCCTTACAGAGTAGTTTCATCTGGAGAATCTTTGAATCTACAGCTGATTGTAGACAACGCTCATGCTGCCGCGTCGTACTTTAAAAACCCTTCACCGCTCTTTGAGGCCAGGTACGAATTTGTTCACGGACCTTTGTGTGGACCAGCAGTCTTAGCTGCTGCTGCTGATGGAGAGATTGTCTATCCACACATGGAAGCTTTGGGTTACACGGAACCACCAAAGAGAATACAGTGTATTTGGGACTTGGAGATAGAAGAAAAAAGAGATATTTGGTTACACTTTGACAGGATCAAGTTTGCGTCAAGACATTGCGATGATGGCAACATACAAATTTATCTACCCGGTAGAATTGAACCGTATCTTTCTGTTTGTGGTGAAAACGTTTCTCTTGCCAGAGAGCTCCCAATTTTATCAGCTGGTGAATTAGGCTTTGAATCTCTTGATGATCCTCTGGTTATCGAGAAGGAAAAGACCAGGTCTATTCGAATAGTCTTCATTGGGAGCGCTTCACCCGCACGAGCTACATTCAAGATTGCGTGGACAGGCCTTTACCATCTACCCAAAAACTCAGACGGCTCACTCATGACGTCACGCCTTACTGACAGTGGTAGTATTAGGAACTCTGAGTCCAGAGAAGGTTGTGACTTCATTTGTCCAGGAGAAGAAGGCCTTTGCATACCAGCCAGGCTGATTTGCAATGGTGTAGTCAATTGTCCTAACGTCACAGTCAAATCTGAACGTAAATTCTGGACGGCAGAAGAGAAACGTGCTAGAGAAGCGTATTCAGAAGACAGTTTGCGTCGCTTAGGATATCTGGATGCTTTGGGTGGCATACCGATAGGTACCCTAGACGATGAAGCGGCCGAGCTTTGCGCTGGAGTCAGGAGCCTCAATGGAGGAGATTGGATGGCCCCAACTTTGGGGGCCAGTCTTGCAGTGGCTTTAGCTGCTCTCGCTTTGGCTGGAGCTTGGAGATTGTGCTGCCGTAAGCGATCTCCTGATGAAGAATCCCTGGATTACTGACATGCGGCCCGCGGGGCATCTCTGCCGCCGCCTTCACTCCACTCGAGATCTACGTCCAGAGATCTCCCCTTAGATTGGAGTCTGCATTGACAGCCGTTGTATTGAGCGCCTTTATGATACCTCTGTCGGTTTATAACTGGTGTTGGTAGTGATCTGATGGCATTGATAACTTCTCCTTGACTCATTTTTGTGATGGCGTTAAAAGTTATTTTGCTGATGAAATTTCCTGGAGCTCTGGTTGAGATTCAGGACAACTAAAGCACCTGATTTTTTGACGTGCATATATATTTAAAATTGAGAGAAGGATGAGTTGAATCTTGCTCGAATACATTTGCCAGTGGAGTCATTGACATATTTATAGATTGAATAGATGAAGTAAAGCAGATTAAATATTCAGCTTTCACTCACGGAGGGTATAACTAATTTGGCGCTCAAGAAATAATGTTGATTTGTAATAAGTGTAAATATTTCTCATTTACAAAGGATCATACCCTGTATTACAGCTTAAGATGAAACGAACGTTCATTAGTGTTTAGTATATATCGTGATAGCAGCCAAAACAAATGCACTGAAGAAAAATCCTTCCGGCTCACAATGTTGAATTCATAAAATGTTGAATTCCTGAGAAAAATAACTGTAAAACTATGTAAAAAGCCTAAATCATGTTTGAGAAAATATTTCTTTATGTTCCATTGGAAGAAACGCACTTCATTGCGCTGTTGCGTTTTATTTTTTCCGGTATACAATAAAGAATATTCTTATCTTATCTATACCTAATCTCATTGCTTTTCTTGCTGCGATTCATTGTTTCAACTTTAAAGATTAACTACAATGAAGCTCATTTTTCATCGGATCGTTCATAAGGAACGGCCATAAACACTTCTTGCCGTACTTTACAAGCGATCCTGAGACTTTTCTACCACTACTAGAAAAACTTCCGTTTTAAACATTTTGAACGACGGTCGTTCCGAAGTTAGCTAACTTTCTGTTAATCTGCTGTTAACAACTGTAATTCTGTCAAAATGCGAACAAAAAGAACAACGGAGAGCTGTTAACAGTGTAACAGTGAGAGTGTTAAGAGTATAAAACTCAAAAGCAATGTTTTTTGAATGAGTTTCAAAATCGAATTTCATGTCGAATTTGACGGTAAGCTGATATCCCCTTCAAATATTCACTTTAAGGCTGATTTCACTGTTGGCGTCTTTCTCGCTCGCACATTCTGACTGTGTTAACGATGATTCCTGCCGCGAAGTACGGTACCGCGATGTACAGTACCGCAAAAGTTCATAGTTGCGAAGTACGTTACAGTGAATGTCCTCTGCAGCGACTTGCGTTATAGCGAATGTTCGATGCAGCGAAAGTAATGGTTTAGGTGTTAAATTTACGAGAAACTGAAAGTAGATTGGGTGGAATGGTTAGGTTAGTCTAAAAAAATTATCAATTATTGAAAATTTGTTTGTTTTGCGCGTAAGCATATAATGTATGTATGTATGAGTGTATGTATTATTTATGTATACAATTACATACATGCGGTACCGTACTTCGCGGCAACGTAGTTGAGTCGTTAAAGCCGGGTCCTCCCACATTACCGCTAAATCAGGTGTTTTAACATTTAACGCTCTAATGTTTAGTATTTATAATCTGAAAAAAATATATTACTTTTCAATGTCCTATCTAGGGCCGTCGGTCATTATTTTTTTAACTATGTAGCATCAAAAAAATCATAAGCATGAGTCTACACTTTCACTAGATAAGTATGGTTTTATTTGAGCTGTAGTGAGTTTTCGATAAAAAAAAATATACCAAAATAACTATCACTGAATGTGTCAGTGACATCGGTGGTCCGTGCCATGCCCGTGCCAGCCGCCAGATCGGTGGGCTCCGCGCCTAAGGCCGCTCCAGACCTAATTTGTAATAATAAAAACCTATATTTTTATCAGTTATATATTACATTTACAAGTGAAATATGAAATAAAAAAAAAATTAAAAAAAATATGTTGTAAAAAAGTTGTAGGCTTGTCAAAAGTCTTAAGCACAATCTCGTAATCAAGTGGTGGTAGTAGGGCAATCGGTAAAACGCTAGCCTCTCATCCAAATGGTCGTGTGATCAAACCCCGGTGCGTCTACATGTACCAATGACTTTGTTTTCTGAGTTACGCATTACGTAAATTTGTGAATTTGCAGTGGAAAACCACTCGCTAAGCCTGTAGGAAAACATCGCGAGGAAATGCGAGTGTTCCAATCGCGAAGGGCACGCAAGTTGATTAAGCCCATGATCGCTCCCTGTAAGAAGGCCTGTGCCCTACAATGGAACGCATATACGCTGCAATAATGTTGTACTGTTTTTATTATAATTAAAAATGTTAGAATCTGCGAGCGATAGATTCTAGAAGTAAAAGCGGTCTTAAGTACAGTCGACAGCACGTCAACCTTTTCACCCGTCTACTCTACTCGATTACGTTAGAGGTGACTTTGCAACAACAATGTTGAGGTTGAGCTGTCAACTGTACACAATCATTGTAACTATGTACTTTTTATAATATTCATACCCAAATGGTAACGGCTATTACTAAGACTCTACGGTCCGTCTGTATGTCAGGCTGTCTGTCACCAGTCTGTATCTCATGAACCGTGATAGCTGGACAGTTGGAATTTTCTCAAATGATGCATTTTTCTTCCCGCTATAACAACAAATACTAAAGACAGACTAAAATAAATATTGAAGGGGGGCTCCCATACAAGAAACGTGATTTTTGTACCATTTTTGCTTGATATTAATAACGGCAACAGGTAGAAGCTTGAAATATTCAAATGATGTATAGATAATGGTACGGAACCCTTCATGCGCGAGTACGACTCCCACTTGGCCGGTGTTATTTAGAAACACAACTCAGACATGGGCACATAGGAAGGACGTGATACGAGGGAGCGGAAAAGACGCGGTGGCCTTTAAATTGAGTTTCATACACAATGTACTGAAGCTATGGAACAGAGCCCACATAGATAAGACGGGGCGAGGGCGCGAACTTTAAACAACGAGTCGCGTCTTTTCCGCGCCCTCGTCCCACGTCTTTCCTATGTGCCCCACGCCTTACGGTATGTGATCTTGGAATACTCACATAGGTAACCCGTGGAATAAAAATGCATGTAAATATTTAATTATACTCTAAGATCGTTATATTGTTAGGCATTATTGTATTGTAATTGAACAAAATTTCAAAATTGTCTACTTAGTCGTTGTCTGAAAGGTAGATTATTTTGAAATCTTTGTTCAGAAGATAATTTTAATGATAAGAATTAGAGCGCACGATAATTTAGTAGAACGTAGTTCAGAATTTGCAATATTTTTCATTATATTCTTAGTACTTTCCCTTAATTTAGCTCATCTTACAATCGATAATGTTCCTTATCTGGTTCTAAGCAATGCTCAAAATCCAGTAACTTTAAAAATATCCGATAGCACTGAATAGATTTATTCTAAGCTATGTATTAATGCACACTTAGTTACTTTGATCAACGTAAATGCAATAGTGTACTTTTGGACGCATTGTTTTGAATTAGTTTTATTGACAAATGTATTTTAGACCATAAGTTGACCGGAAATGTTAAAAAAATATATTTTTTACCAAAATAAAATGTTGTTTGGTATTTACCCATAGGTAGGTTTTTTTTATAGGTTTGAAGGAAAACATCTGAATCTGAGCATCATAGGCAGGTACCTATTTCCATAACTCAGCGTATGAAATTCCATAATTCACAATCTTCGTTTAAAAGAAGCTTTTTGGTTAGGCGCACAGAGAGGACGTCGGACGAGAACGGGCGAAGACGCGCCGCGTTCTATAGGCCTTGACCAGATGTGGCGAACTCGCTACGAACATACGCGTAAAACTCTCAACTCTGAGTCGGCGTATTTTAAATTGGCACGATGCTTGAGAACGCGTTGCATTACGCGCCCAGTAGCTCGCGAACGCGCATATGAAATCGCTATTCACCGCGAATTCATCTCTTTTAGATAAGGTTTTAGAGTTCGCGTCTTCGCCCCTTCTTATATGTACATAGATAGATAGATAACTCTTTATGGCACACCAGTAATTTACAGATATAAGGTAGCTACTAAATATTTTATATGTGTGTCCCATCGCTTCAGTACATTTCGTATGAATGCGAATTGAAAGTACGCCGCGTATCGGCCCCAACCTCGTCTCACGTCCTGTCTGTGTGACCCGGTAACCGAGTAAAGTGAACGTATGGGAGCCCGAGGAGAATAAAACCTTTTTACGAAGAGTTTACCGTCAGACATGGCAGATAGCTTTCTGAGTGTCAGGTCTGTTTATATAGGTACGCTTATCTCTTTCAGTCTGTGGTACGCTTGCATTAATATTCGCTTCTCTACGCATCCTATCGTAACATCTTCGATCATCTTGTATATTCCTGGGTCATTTTCTGCTTCCATCACACATATTTGTCTGACTTACTGTGGGCCCTTATTATGAAAAATGCGACATTATTGGAAGTAGCAAGATGGTCGCAAATCCGTATCTATATATGATACGACGTCATCGGGCTAACAAAGAGCCATGCATTGCTTGCGTTCATTACTCAGTGGCGGGAAATTTTGAAACTATTCAAAAAAGAACCGGATTTGTCGCTAGATTCGAGTGAATTGTCGGACTCAAGCGCGACGTTGACGACCACAGATATGTCTATCTATATCTGTGTTGACGACCCTTCCGAACATATCGGTGCTTCATAATAAGGGTCCTGGCGGCCCGTTTGAGAATTGCGATAAAAATAACGAGCAGAGATGACAACGACGATGCCGGCCCTCAGCCAGGAGTTGTCCGAGACGCGTGGAATATTTCCAAAGCGCAAGTTCGCTAACGAATTCTGTAACTTTACTTCCATGACACACATTCGCCTGCCTAGAGTATAATAATCTAAGCCTCATACGTAGAGATCTTGTGTTGTAGACTTAAGGATGACACACACCAACGCGGTGGGGTCGGCGGTGGCGGTGGTGGTAACATAACATAAACTCACGCCTGTATGCCAGAGGGGTAGGCAGAGACCAGGGACTGCCACTTGCGACGATCCTGACAGATCACTTTCGCTTCCTCAACATTCATTAGTCGTTGCATGCACGCACGCCGGTTTCGGGTACTTTTTATCTTGCCCTTTGCTAATACCTCCCCTATTTGGTCGAAGTATGTCCGTCTGGGTCGTCCCTTACCAGCACTTCCACGCACATTCGCTCGATATATTTGTTTTGTCAATCTTTCTTCCTTCATCCTCTCCACATGTCCAAACCAACGCAACATTCCTTTCTCAATTCTAGTCACTACATCCTCTTTCAGTCCACCATGGTGGTGGTCTATACATAAATTATTATTTAATGTATTTTATATGGACCGCTACTGCCACTCCGTTGGTGTGTTTTATCCTTCAGTAGAGCGAACCTACGTATTGATCTTGGGTCGTTGACTGTAGATGCTTCACAGTGCTCCATAAATATTGGACCTAGTACCGTTATAATTCCTGACTTTTGACTGACCTGAAAAAAACCCTACAAATATTACTTCCTACATATTTACGCTCAAAACAAGCACCAGTCCCGGCGATGAGGCGACAATGATTGTGTAAATTCATGTGTCGTAATTAAAACAAAACGATTAAAAACGATTTATTGTTGCAATTGGTTTATATGGGAGTACACGCTTCGACCAAATAGGAGATGTATTAGCAAAGGGCAAGATAAAAAGTACCCGAAACCGGCGTGCGTGCATGCAACGACTAATGAATGTTGGGGAAGCGAAAGTGATCTGTCAGGATCGTGGCAAGTGGCAGTCGCTGGTCTCTGCCTGCCCCTCTGGGATACAGGTGTAAGTTTATGTATGTACATGCTTTTTAACTGCAAAGTATAATTTGTACCTAATCGTTTGTTCGGAATCCTAAGGGCCCAAGTCCTCCTCGCGCATGTCTGATTTTTTCCTTATTGCTGGTCTCTATAGAGGTTGTGAAAAAAATAAAATAAGCAGATGATGGTACAGAAAAGTATTTGCTAACTAGATCGAAGGCAATACTGCCGTGCACAAGCTAAAACGCCATTATCTCCAAAAATCAACTGTCGAGTTATGCGCTAAATGTAAGCAAAGCAATATATTTAAGTGTTTGCTACAAGAAACCTTTTTTTCTATTTTTAAAATATCCACATGTCAAATTTCTTCAAAACCGTTACATAAAACCAAACCATTATCGACAAAATGCGATATCGAATTAATATTGACATATCGATCAAAAGTAATTCGATGAAATAAACTATCGACGAAATGTTTGCATGTTTGTGATGTCGTTGTTTCTGGTTCCCAAGTAACGAAGTATCCTAGTGTGGGTCCAGAAGCAATGTATGTGCGTGTATGTAAATGTTTATGTTTATGTCGTCCATTTAAACGGTCGACTAAAAGACATTCGATGAACTTAACCATAGACGTAACAACATTCAGGTAAATAACGCATCGTTCAAACAAACAATGCACGAGGTGCGACGAGACGTTCTTCGAAATGGAGTAGTGAACCCAAGAAAAATTGGGTTGGGAGGGATAGAGAGAGATTTTTTTTCTGATTAAGATTTCATCAAAAAGTCAAAATCGACTGGATGGTCGATAACGGCATTTTAGCTTGTAGACGGCAGAATAAATTTTTATCATATCCGCAAATACATGCGATGTTCAGGACATCAATAAAAACCACTTTTTCTATCAATCAATCAATTAATATATTTATTTGTGAATCTAGGTGTGTTTACAATAAAGGTCTTACAGTATATTTTAGAGCGCTATGTTCTACCCAAAACGAATGTAGGAAAACAAATATGTTTAAGCATGCACAGGCACAATGAATTAAGAAATTAAAATATTATACAAAACCAAGAAATGTCACAATTAGATAATAGGTACATAAGTCATGATACACTAATTTCATGAAAGAAATGTCAAACTAAATAGTCTTTACATTTATTATATAGTAATGAAGAAAACTTAAAAATCGATAAACAAATATGAGCTGTTTCGTTCTATGAGTGGAAACGTTTCGCAATTTCGAAGTTTTCTCATAAAAGTGGTTCACATTAAGCGCATTTTCAAAAGTATATGGAGATTTTGTAACGCCCTTCATAAAAATGATTGACACTACAGTGAATACCATTGTTCCCCTCACAAACCTCCAGACCTCGCACAAAAAGCCAGACAGATGCATAAAAACTATCACCAGCCCCATAATTAATTAGGTCTGAGATTAGCCGCACTTAGCCTCACAGTTTGAGACTATTTAAAAATGTATGCACACTTTACATAATTAATTAAATTATTTATATTTATTTATTTTTTATTTAGTTTGGGCCATGGTTCGTATCAAGCGCTAAGGTGTGTAAATACTTCAGACACTGGGGTGTCCTCACGATGTTGTTCTTCGAGTGGTATTGCTGCTGCATATTCAGGAATGTACGGGGAAACTCGAACACAAGGTCATTGGTATATTGGTCATTGGTCATTGGTCATTCGAACCCACGCGACTGTGAGGGCAGCGTTTTACCGATGGGCTACCAAAGCATAAATGTGGCCCCATACCGAAATAGACGAATAAAGTATTGTAAATGCACGAAGCGAGCAGATGTGCAAATATTTACAATACGTCCATAAACAAAGATCGTGCAGTTTTTGACCGGTTCGACCCTTCAGTCCTGTCCTTGACTATTTTGGGACAACCGAGGCCCTGCGCTTCATAAAACTGCAATTCAAAGTTTAGTATGCACGTTGCGTAGCCAAGTCTTCCTACTTGTTAATCAATCCACAGATTAATAGGCAAGAGGACTAACTGTACTTTGTACGTTACCTTGTACACGGTACAATTGGTATACAATTATACCGTGTACTACCTATGCAAGAGTCTCTAGTGGGAGCGAAGCATGAAATTTGGGTAATTTGGATCATTGTGAATCCAAATTACTCAAACTTCCTGCATAGGTACAATGTACAAACGCGGCCCTGCGTATCATAAAACTGCAATTCAAAATTTATTATGACAATTCGATGCACATCGCGTAGACAAGTCTTCCTACTTTTTAATCAACCCACAGATTAATAAGCAGGAGGATGTGTAATAATGTACTGTACAAGGTACAATTGGTATACAGTTGTACAGTGTACTACCTATGCAGGAGCCTCTAGCGGGAGCGAAGCATGAAGTTTGGGTAATTTGGATCATGCGAAGCCAAATTACTCAAACTTCCTGTGTACGATGTACAAACGCGGCCCTGCGTTTCACAAAACTGTAATTCATAGTTTATTATGACAATTTGATGAAAATTGCTTAGCCAAGTCTTCCTACTTGTTAATCAACCCACAGATTAATTAGCAGGAGGACTAATTGTACCAATCGGCTGCGTAATGTACATGGAATTGTAGTAATAGCTACGAATTTTTGTAGTTTTGTGAACCGCAGTATTGTAAGTAAGACCAGGCAGTCAATCCAGCTACCGACTCTATTGGTTTCTGTTTCCAAGTAACACGTTGTTACCCTATTCTAGTAGTGCACTTTGACATTTCTCAAAATTGTCGGAATAATATCCTTACTAATATTACAAACGCGAAAGTTTGTATGTATGGATGGATGTTTGTTACTCTTTCACGCAAAAATGGCAGAACGGATCCGTATGAAAATCTGCACAGAGATAGATTATAGTCCCGTATTTTTTATTCCGGAAAAATACACATACAAATTTATCACGCGAACGAAGTCGCGGGCAACAGCTAGCAATAGCACCAAAAAAACAAAATACATTAGGGTTGGCTTGCAGAAACACGCTAAACCAAGATTTAGTTCAATTAAGTCGACATTTTGACAGATAATGTATGGAAGAACTGTCAAAATTTCGACTTAAATCGGTTTAGCGTGCTTCTACAAGCGACCCTAGAAGCCTTATATATCTAAGTTTGCCGTAAACAATTGGCGGTTTTATCGCTAAAAGCTTCAGTTCAGGAGGAGATGCTTCCAGCAAGCATCTCTTTTAGACAACCTTAGGATGGATAAAACTGAAAGATGAAGAGAGTAAGTAGGTAGGTATACGTGAAATATATTGGAGGAATATGTAGATAAACTAAATTACTTTGTTTTCTAAGTTACGCACATTTGTGAATCGCTGACCGTGAAGAAAGAGAATGTGAGGAAACATGAGTGTCTGAGGTGTTCACATACCTTGGTGCTTAAAAGTACCTACCATTTCACGGTGGGCACGCGTGGTGATTAAGCCTCTCTCTCTCGCTCTGAGAGAAGGCCTGTGCCTTGCAGTGGAACGTAGATATTTAGGCTGCATTATCGCACCCTTCCCTTCCCATACGGAACCCTTAATCTGTAGAATTCTAAAGGACCCGATTAGGCCACCATGACAATGCTTTTAATTGTTATTTTCAAGGTCATCTAAGAGAGTAAAGAAAAAAAAAATTAGCAGTTCAGGTCTACGGTTATATAAAATGGGTTCGCACCCAATCATGGAGGAATATTGCAAAATATGTTATATGTGCACACGGCTCTACGTTAGCGTGCAGACAATGCATTATCGATTCTAAACTGTCAGTTTTATGGCTCGAATTCGCTTAGCGAATTTGTTAGACGTGCAGCTTGGCTGGATGGAATATTTTAGGAATGATCTATTGGATCTTTCTAACATCATATTCTACTATATCCTGTCCTACTAATATTTTAAATGTGAAAGTTTAATAGAAGCTGAATTTGCACGGACATTTTACTCGTTTATTTTTACATTTTACAATTTTTCGACGGCACTTTTGCAAGTCCCGTGGTCTCGGTAGACTGAGGTGACAGGTAAAATTCAGTTTTTATTATGTCTAGTGCTCGTGTTAACCTTAGATAATATAATGTGAAAAATTGTCAAGATTTCTGAATCACGCAACAACGGCTGGACGGATTTTGATGAAATTTGGTATGTACATAGTTTGAGTCCTCGGGAAGAATATGTCCTTCTCCGGGACTCAAACTATCTACATAGAATACTTTTAATCCCGGAAATACTCATTTCATGCGGATGAACTAACATGGCAAAAGCTAGTTTGTACATAAACTTGACGAAGAAATATCGATGCGCCTCATCAACTTGTCCGACGACTCAACATAAGTAGTGTACGACGTGAGTCGCGCGTTTTAACGTCAAATATCGTTAAGTAATTGTACTCTGATTGTACAAATTGTGACATTTTAGCGCGACAAAACGCGTGACTCACGCCGTCGTACTACCTATGCAGTGCAGGAGCCTCTAGTGGGAATCGAACGCTCGAGCTTTGTTCTGGCATATTTCCACTACACCAACGAGGCACGAAGTTTGGGTAATTTGGATCACGCCAATTCAAATTACACAAACTTCCTGTGTAAAACAAACGGAACCAGCCAACAAACCGATCCACCGCGAGAGCGCAAGTAACCTTCAAACTCGGGAAACTCTATGGATTCGCATGATTCAAATTACCCAAACTTTATGCCTCATTGGTGCAGTGGAATTAAGCCAGAACAGAGCTCGAGGGTTCGATTCCCACTAGATGCTCCTGCATAGGTGTACTAATTTATGCTCCTGGGTCCTCCCCGAGTGGGAACGAGGCATGAAGTTTAGGTAATTTTCGTCATGCGAAACCAAATTACTCAAACTTCCTGTGTAAAACAAACGGAACCAGCCGATAAACCGATCCAACGCGAGAGCGCAAGTAACCTCCAAATTCGGGAAACTCTATGGATTCGCATGATTAAAATTACCCAAACTTTATGCTTCGTTGGTGTAGTAGAATTAAGCCAGAACAGAGCTCGAGGGTTCGATTCCCACTAGATGCTCCTGCATAGGTGTACTAATTTATGCTCCTGGGTCCTCCCCGAGTGGGAACGAGGCATGAAGTTTAGGTAATTTTCGTCATGCGAAACCAAATTACTCAAACTTCCTGTGTAAAACAAACGGAACCAGCCGATAAACCGATCCACCGCGAGAGCGCAAGTAACCTCCAAACTCGGGAAACTCACGGGTGTGTGGCCCGACTCGATACAAAGCCCTCTACTGATCCGAACCTAATGAAATCTCTTCCAGCTGGATTACCGATGACGTTCACGTCAAGTGGATATTAAGCTAGATGAAAGACAGGGGTGGCTATTGCGAGAATATGTAACATTGGTTTGTGTTTTGAGATTTGAATAGGAAGAGATAAATTAGATTAGATTGGAATCCTTTATTGTATTGTTGTTAATAGTAATTTTTAGTGGCAAAACCACTCGCCAAATGTGAAGGAAAACATCGTGAGGAAACCTGAGTGTCTGAGGTGTTCACATGCCTCACCGCCTGAAATTGCAAATTCATGGTGGGCACGTGTGGAGATTAAACCCATACTCTCTCTTTGAGAGAAGGCCTGTGCCCTACAATGGAATTGTACACACCAGACAAAATAAAATACATTATAAGCCTTACATGTCTAAGTTTTGCCGTATACAAAAGGCGGTGTTATCACTAGAAGCGATCTTTTCCAGACAGCCTTGGGATGGATAAAATGAAAAGATGAAGATAGAACATGAAGATAGAACAAAAATATGAAGATAGGTAGGTTCGTGAAATATACATAGGAGGTAGCGATTTTAGATACAAGATTATCGTTAATTACTGACAGAATGGCATAAAGACTTCATTGCACATTGCTTCCTTGCATGCAATAATGTGTTCTTCGTCCATTGCCAGCAGTAAACATTGTTAAAATGTTATAAAAAATGTTTTTTTTTTTCTCTCGCAGATCGTACAGAGACTGCTAAACGTGTTCAATGTTCTCCTTACGATTGCTTTGTTGTTTTTTATTTTTCGTCTAATTTGTTTATTTATTTTTTTCCTCTGTCACTCTGTAGTAATTTAAATATTTGTCTTCTTTCTTTCTTTTTTCCTTTCTTTCTTTCTTTCTATGTGTTAATCTCGTGACGCCATGAGATTTGGGACAACTTCCGACAGAAACATTACGGAGGCAGACTGAGACTTTGTTTTAGAGACAAAGACGCCTCCTTCGTGTATTGCAAGAGGCCAAGGACGACTTCTGTTTCTAAAGCCACTGGAGTAATCAATTGGGACACACAGTCCTATTGACCTTGGACGAATATAGCGTAGAGCGTATAATTGCATGAAGCCATGGAATTATTATGAGAGACTCCTCTTGGGTGTTTTGAGTTATTGATTTTATGCTACGATTGTATAATTTTATGTTCCCTTAGGAGTTAAAGGACCGCGTAGTAAGATGTCTCCTATGGCGCCGGATTAAGAATAGCGTCACTCCATTTCCGTGGATCTCGTAGAAAGCGACTGAGGAAATTAATTACCAGGAAACGGGCAGCAGCGTCTTGGTGAGATTCCAACCGCATACTGTGATTGCCAACCCCCCTACCAAGCGTGGCGACTATGGCAAAACCCCTCATGGTTATGAAAAGTACGAAGGAGCCCTATACCCTGCAGTGGGCGTCAAATGGCTGATGATGATGATGATAAGATGTTCAGTTCACTTCGGTCGCAACTTAAATTTATTGTGACGCATGTTCATTATAAAAACAAGAATTACAGGAAACAGAACCCTAAATCGAAAAATAGTCGTCCTACATCCACAATATTTTTAAACGATCAATCCAACGATATGCTATACTATGGTGTAGGCGAGAAAAAATTAATTGCATCCCTAATTTGGGTGTAGGGGAGGTACCCTTAAGAATTTTTTAAGGTTTTATTCTGCTGTTTTATCAACGTGATTAATATATATATCTATGCAAAATTTCAGCTTTCTACTACTAATCGTCTCTGAAGTAGGCCGCGGACAGACAGACAGACAGATGGACGGACGGATATGACGAAACTATAAGATAGATAGATACATAGATAGATAGATTTAACGGCACAGTACTGAAAACACAGCATACAATACAACAACATGAAAACATAAAATACTAAATTAACAGCGACTCAAATATTAAGAAAACACAAAATTATTAAATAAACCGAAAAAAAAAATTTACTACCGTTTACATTTTCAAGTTCGGGTTTAAATTATTGAGCCCCTAAAATGGCTCCTGTAAGGGATCCTTGTCAACTACGGAACCCTTAAAATATGTTAAAAAATGCAGGCCATGCTAAAGTGATCGGATGCTATTATCCATGATATCATTAATATTGCTCCTAGTATACAAATCCAAGCTTTAAGGTATAAGTGAAGCACTAATAAAACTAGACCTTTCCCGAAAGAAAACACCTTCTTCTGTAACCCGCATTATGAACTGGCTCGTGAAACATTTCGTAATATAATGAACACGAATTAACATCAAAGGAAAGGTTGGACTATAAAAAATTGGTAAAATTTCATCACATTCAGCGCTGGTTTTGCTAGAATTTATTTGTTGGGATTCCCTGAACGACGTTATTCCCTCACGCCAGAAATGTCCAGTGAAACAGGAGGAGCTTATCCTACTTCTCAACACAAAGTTATTTTATTTATGAGAAGAACTCTGAAATATCGTAAAAAATACCAGCTGGTCCCTATGAACTTTTGAATGAATGGAAAATGCATTAATATCTTCATGATAAGGGTCTTTCAGTTGTATATCCTCCACTATTAATCATATTTATTTTATTGTATGTATGGTAAATTATAATGTAGTCCCCTGACCTCTTATAGTGTGTAGATATTATATGTATTTTTAGTGGTATAGAGGCCTATTGTATTTTAATATACATATTGTATTATCGGTATATAATATGTAAGTCTATATTAATTTTCAAGTTTATTTAATTACACTTTATAAAAGTTGTTGGGTATAGGACCCGCTCTGCTACCAGAGACCAAGGAGACAGGGCCGCCTGCCTCCTGGTCCCAAATTAAATACTAATAAACACTGAAACACAAGTAAAACACTTACAGAATGTCCAATGTTTCGTCGACGGTCCTCGTCGAATAAGCAGCCGGCGCCTCCCGGGATGCCTGCACCGGATCGCTAATGGGAGCCCTAGTCTTCCCCAGACTACCCCAAGAGCGCTCTTCCCCAGAAAACTGCGTCTCAGTGCAGGTTCTTGGTACCACGACCTCGCGGTCTCAAGGGAGAACTGTTCGTCTCACTTTCACGAGGGAAATCCTTTCGCCTCACCACAAATCGTCAGAAATGAATCGGGAACCTTCCCTTCTTGCTATAATTCACTCCACGCGAAGATATATAGCCGGCAATCCAATTGCAAACAATTCAGATAAGTATAATTTGCTCAACCACGAGCCAACCAAGCAAGAAAATTTTCAAGTGCAATAACCTCAAAAGTAAGTGTCATCTGTCACAGACAATGTTGCTACTTTATTCCGAACATCCCCCCGCTCCGGGCTGAGAGGCTCAGGCCGCTAGCCTAATCAACCGGGAGACGAGAGAGCGTTGCTACGGCTCGTCGCAGAATCGAACCATCGACCAACACATCCGCGACGCGTGGAGTTCCGTCCTCCCCAAATAGCAACTTTAAAATGCGCCCCCGGCGCCAAAACAAGGATGGCCAATTGGCCTCCTTCAAAAGTACCAAATCCCCTTCCCTAGGAGGCTCGGTCCTGTCTGTCCACTTCACCCTTTGCTGCAACAGATGCAGGTATTCAACCGACCAACGATTCCAAAAGTCCTGGCCCATTTGTTGCAACATTTGAAAACGTGACAACCGTGACGTACGTTCATCCCTCCATGGGTATTCTGGCAGCGCAGTAAGTGGCTGCCCAATCAAAAAATGGCCAGGAGTCAGGACCTCTAGATCGTTTGGATCAGGGGACAGGGGACAGAGAGGACGAGAATTGAGGACCGCCTCTACTTTACAAAACACAGTAACAAGCTCCTCAAACGTCAGGACAGTCTCTCCGATCACGCGGCGGAGGTGAGTCTTAGCTGACTTGACGGCAGCTTCAAAGATACCTCCCCAGTAAGGGCAATTTGGGGGACTAAACCGCCAAGTTACCCCTTTCCGGGCGAGGATTTGACTTAAACTATCACCATTATTTTCTAAAAATACATTAACATCCTTTAGATAGTTTATGGTACCCTTGTAATTTGAGCCATTGTCGGAGCGAATAAGTGAGGGCAGGCCTCTGCGCGACACAAAACGATCCAAAGCGGCGACGAAGGCCTCAGTAGACAATGCTGAAACTACTTCCAAGTGGACAGCCTTGGTGGCCAAGCATACAAACACGCATAGGTAAGCCTTCACAACCCGAGCGTTGCGAAGGGTGGTCGTTTTTACTGAAAACGGCCCCGCAAAGTCCGTTGCGACTCCCTCAAATGGCCGAGACTGATTAACTCGGTCCGGCGGCAGATCTCCCATCTGCGGCTGCATGAGTGAAGCCTTCACTCTGTAACAAGGTACACACTGAAAGAGGACGCTTCGAATGACTCTTCGAGCAGACAATATCCAAAACTCCCTTTGTAGGATAGCTAATAATGCCCCACATCCGGCATGGGCATTACGAATGTGTCGATCCGAAACCAAGAGCTTTACCAAAGGTCCATCCTTTGGTAACAACAAGGGGTGGCGGCTTCCGTAAGGCAGGTCAGCTTTCCGAAGCCGACCCCCAACACGCAAAAGTCCCTCCGAATCCGTAAAAGGATTTAACCTGGCGACCGCTCCCTTGAGTTTGGTGCGACCCTCGCGCAGGATCCGAAGTTCAGCCTCGAAGCGGTCCACCTGCACGATGCGAATCCAGTGCAGCAGCGCGTTCCGACGTTCCTCTGCACTCACAACTGGGGACAAATGTTTATCACTCGGATTTCGACAGTTGCGAACAAATCTTTTAATCCAGCTGGTAACCGCCAGCAGTTTATCCAGACTGCTATACCGCCCAGGCAGCCAGTCGGGATCCAAGGCCGTCTCCACAGCCAGGGCGTGCACCTGCACGCCAGGCAAAACTTGAATCGACCTGTCCACCTGCTGGACAGGCCACGAAGTCTCTGGTTCCTCCAACCAGGCTGGTCCCCACCAAAGTGAATGAGACACCAATTCCGGAGCTGTGCAGCCCCGGGAAGCACAGTCAGCTGGGTTCCAATCACCTGGGACGTGTCTCCAGATGATGGGGATGCCAATGTTCTGTATCTGGGAAACCCGGTTTCCCACGAAGGTTTCCAAAGTATGTGGCGCCGCGCGCAACCATGCCAGCGCGACTTGACTGTCTGACCATGCAAAGACATCCCGGATGTCAATGGTGGCAGCCAGCTCACGAGAGACGTGGCTTAACAATCTGGACAACAGATGAGCTCCGCTCAACTCTAGCTTAGGTATGGTCAGACGAGTTCTAATAGGAGCCACCTTGCTCTTTGTCAAGAGTAAGACGACGTTGACCCGACCCTCGGAATCAACCGTACGTAGATACACTACCGCAGCGTACCCCCGCTCGGATGCATCACAAAACCCATGCAGACTTGCCTGATATTTGCCCGGCGGCAAAATCCGACGAGGCAGGGCAACCCGGTTGACCTCCTTCATCGAAGATATCAGCGCAAGCCAGGTGTCCAGTGGAGGCCCGATGAGCGGCTCGTCCCACGAGACGCCCATAATCCAGAGCTGCTGCAGCAGACACTTGGCCAGGAAGATCACTGGGCTAATCCACCCGTTCGGATCAAACATACGAGCTATGGTGGACAGCACTGTCCGTTTACTCCAGACCCTCTGGTGCTCCAGGTCCACCTGGAACGTGAAAATATCGTTAACGGGTTGGTATTGCATTCCTAACACCGCTATCATGTTGGGATCTTCCACGTCCTCAAACAAATTAGGGTTCTGTTGGTGATCCTCCGGGATACCCTCCAACAGACCCGGCTCGTTAGACAACCATTTCCGCAGCTCGTAGCCTCCGGCTGCTAGAATGGCAATCAATTCATCCCGCAGTATGAGAGCCTCCTCGATACTTTGGGCCCCGGTGCACACATCGTCAACATAAAGGTCGCGTGCCAACACGGCGGCTGCGCGGGGAAAGCGGGCCCGTTCCCGCTCTGCCAACTCCAACAAGCAGCGAATGGCAATATAAGGGCTGGACTTCAACCCATATGTGTTGGTGTTGAGCTCGTAGACAGTCACCGGGTCCTCCGGGTGTTCACGCCAGAGAATCAGCTGGAAACGCCTGTCATCTGGGTGGATAACCGTCTGCCGAAACATCATCCGGATGTCCGCTCCAAACACCACCTGATGTCTTCTAAAGTTCAGTATAATGTCCACGACATCCCTGTGCAACTTGGGACCGGAATGCAGGCACTGATTTAATGACACCCCTGTCGACGTGGGGGCTGAGCCGTCAAATACGGTCCTCAGCTTACCTGACGACGCCTTCACCACCGCATGGTGAGGCAAGAAATAATGCTCAGTTGAGCTCCAATCAACTCGAGCCGGAGACATGTGGCCCAATGCCTCATACTCGCGCATAAACTCAATGTACTTATCGCGAAGGACGGGGTCACGCCGCATGCGCCGTTCCATGGCCAGCAGTCGTTTCTCCGCCAGTGCCCTGGACTGCCCTAGAACAGGAGAAGAAGCAATGAACGGTAACCTAGTTACGAATTGACCAGACGTCAGCCGCGACGTATTGGCTTGATAAAAGGCCTCACACTCCTCGTGGTCCGGATCCACCCTTGGAACCATGGGGGGCTCCTCAACTTCCCAAAATCTTTGCATCGCCTTGGCAAGAGATGCAGACGCAATGACCTTCGACTCGTCCGGAGTCGAGTCCTCAAAGACTGGCCCCATTACAGAAAATCCAAAAATTGTCGACACTGCCACCAGTGAAGAGGGCCCCAGAACCTTCTGGGTGCCTAGTAGGACCCATCCTAATACATCCGAGCCCAGGAGTAGATCCACTGGAGCGGGATGGTGGAAAAGTGGATCGGCCAGATCCAGATCCGACGTACACAACTTTATACCTGAGGGGAGATCTGTAGATGGCTGCCATCCTACAATGGTATCCATTACCATGGCCATAGCCGAAATCCTCAGCGTAGAAGAGTGTACCGACGAAAAGGTGAAGTACGTCTGCCCAGCCAGACGCGGAACCTTCACACCGCCAATTCCCAAGAGGGGCACCGAGGGGGCACCCAGCCCTAAACCTAATTGCTCGGCCACTCGTGTTGATAATAGACATCCCTGGGCCCCCGAATCTAGCAGGGCCCTAACCCTAACCGAATCTCCCTGGGGGCCCCATACGCGGACCACCGCGGTGGGCAGCAGAACCGTCCTCGGTTCTGCGCTTGCAGAGGGGCAGGCTAGCTACAGACTCCCCCTCCCGTAGGGGGGCCCCTGCTGGTAATATGGCTGGCGAGTGCACATCGCCATCCTGGGCAGGGTATACCCTGCAGCCCTACCGTACCTGTAATACGGCGGGTGGTACTCCAGCCGTGGGTACTCGTGGCACGGCGGAGAGTACCGCTGTGGCACCTCTGAGCCGCGCTGCTCCACGCCAGCGCGCGCAGGAACCGGTGCGCAGAGAGGAGACCCTCTCCCCTTGTCAACCATCGGGCCCCCGCCCGTAGGGGCCCAACTCACACTCGGGCCGGCTGCATGGTAACCCGCAGGGGCGGGGCCCCCCATGGGTCCACGCGCAGGTACCTGGCTCAGCTCCCGGTGTGGGGGTGCGCCTCGTGGAGGACTCCTCCTCCCATCGAACGGGGAGCCTCGCCCTGAGGGGCCCCCGCCCGTAGGGCGCCGCTGTTGTGCCGTCGGAGAGTCCGCTCCCGACCTGTTGGCACACAACATTAAGTGGTGCGGCCCGCCGCATGCACGACAACGCTGGGGCCTGGGGCAGTTCCGTTCAAAGTGGTCCCCCAGGCAGCCAAAGCACAGGCTATTGCGCTTCACCATGCGCCGCCTATCAGCAACTAGCAACCCTTGCCAGTCGTGGCACTCCAGCAGAGTATGGCCCGCGTGCCCACACTGCAAACAAGCCGAGTCCTTCCCGGCCGCCGCCAGTGCCGCCAAGCGCGCCGTAGTGCGTCCTCGCAGCGGCTGCGCTGGCTGAGACGCCCTGCGCCCCTGTGAGGCGCCACATCCACACGTCGGCGCCGCTGACTGCCTCAAGTCCGGTTGTGAGGTCTCCACGACCCTGGCCTCATATTCGAGGAACTGAATGAGGTCCACGAATTTAGGCAACGCGTTGACATCGCGCTCCGCAGACTCCCGTTCGAACCTAGAACGCATGTCCGTCGGCAACCTACTTAAAGTAATGTGCACGAGGAGAAAGGACCACTCGTCCACGGGCAGTCCCAACGTCCTCAGTGCATTACAGGCCACTGTAATTGGGGTCAACAACTGCAGCCTCAATTGTGACCGGTTGGTCAGCTTGGGCAAAGCCAATAGCTGACTGACATGCGCATCAGCCAATAGGCGCACGTTCTGGTATCGCGTGTTCAGTAACTCCCACGCAATGCTGTAGTGGTCGTCCTCAACCTTGAGATGTTGGACGAGCGACCTCGCTTCGCCCTCCAGAGTGGACAACAAATATGCCATTTTTTGTCCACGAGACAAGTCTCCTCTAGAGTCCACTAGAGATGTAAACATATTTTTAAATGGAACCCATTCTTCCACAGCGCCTCCAAAATGTGACAGCTGTAGGGTGGGCAGCCTACCTGTGATGCTTACTAAATCCTCCCTGGGTGTATGAGTAGGTACAACATGACCCTCACGTTGTCTCCTGATGTCCGATGCCCTTTGGACTATGGAGTCACCAATCTCCATGATCTGGGTGAAGTCCTGCTCATAACCTGCCCAGACCTCGTGGGTGGGTGCTGGAGTACTGCCTGACAACGACTTCATGGCCCCTTCCGCCTCAATGAGACGTTGAGACACCTGTTCTGCACGTTCCAATATGGCATCGTCACGATCCCTACGTGACAATAGCCCCTGGGCATTGGTAAACCAACGCAATTCATTGGCCAATGACGCCCTCGCCATCGCGTTAGAGTAATTAATATTGACAACAAATATTAATTTATTGATAGCTCCCCGCTAACAAAATACCAAAACTCAACAATGGCCCAATGTAGATGAAATTATATTAAATAGTACAGTATATATATATAGCAACGGGTACCCTACCACAGATTACTAACATACATCTTTCCAAGATACAAAAGACTAACAATTTTATTAAAGATAAAAGATTAACAAGAGCCGTCTTGTACAAGAACAATATAATTATGAACAAATATCTGTCCTAGATATTACAACAAGACAAGTGTTTTAACAAGAGCCGTCTTGTACAAACCGAACAAATTATAAAGTAATATCTGTCCTAGATATAATAGCAAAAACAATACATATCAACTTTTACAAAACCATTTGTCACCGATAGTACTTGCATACAACAATTGCAACTGTTAGTATAGTCGTAAGTATACAAAGTTTATCTACAAAATATGTGAAAACAAAGTTAACCTACAAAGTGCGGGTTTGGCCCCAGGGTTATGGGATTAACCACGCTCTGCTACCAGAAAATGTTGGGTATAGGACCCGCTCTGCTACCAGAGACCAAGGAGACAGGGCCGCCTGCCTCCTGGTCCCAAATTAAATACTAATAAACACTGAAACACAAGTAAAACACTTACAGAATGTCCAATGTTTCGTCGACGGTCCTCGTCGAATAAGCAGCCGGCGCCTCCCGGGATGCCTGCACCGGATCGCTAATGGGAGCCCTAGTCTTCCCCAGACTACCCCAAGAGCGCTCTTCCCCAGAAAACTGCGTCTCAGTGCAGGTTCTTGGTACCACGACCTCGCGGTCTCAAGGGAGAACTGTTCGTCTCACTTTCACGAGGGAAATCCTTTCGCCTCACCACAAATCGTCAGAAATGAATCGGGAACCTTCCCTTCTTGCTATAATTCACTCCACGCGAAGATATATAGCTGGCAATCCAATTGCAAACAATTCAGATAAGTATAATTTGCTCAACCACGAGCCAACCAAGCAAGAAAATTTTCAAGTGCAATAACCTCAAAAGTAAGTGTCATCTGTCACAGACAATGTTGCTACTTTATTCCGAACAAAAGTATATTTTTAAATTTATATTAACTTTTTCCTTTTTTTGCACACCTACCAACTCTAACCCTTACTGGTTGACTGGTAGAAAATGCTTATGGCATTAAGTCCGCCGCATTGTACGATTTTTTTAAGTGCAATAAAAGTATCAATAAATAAGTAAATAAATAAATAGTTAATACTTTTACCAGCTGGGGTGTGTGAACGCCTCAGTCACTTAGGTTTCCTCACGGTGTTTTCCTTCACCGTTAGCGAATGGTATTGCTTCTACAAGGTCATAAAATGCACGTAGAGAACAAAGTCAAGTATGTGCCGGGTTTTGAACACACGACCTCGCGAATGAGAGGCCGGCGTTCCACCGCTGCGCTATTAGCGCTCCAATATTTCCCATCCACGTGGTAATTACGCCTATACTGTCTCTCTCTCTCTCTCTCTCTCTCACTGAGAGAAGGCATGTGCCTTGCAGAGGGACGTATATCATCATTCAGCCACAAGAAGTCCACGGACATAGGTCTCCTCCATGGATTTCCAAAAAGACCGATTGGAAGCGGCCTGCATCCAGCGCCTTCCTGCCACTTGGATGAGGTCATCTGTCCATCTTGTGGCTGTGGAGGGACGTATGTAGGCTTCATTAAAGAACTCCCAATTTTAAAGCTGGTATTGATGGATATCCAGTAGATCGTTCTGTAACGAGTAAGAAAATGGACGATGGAGTGAAAGAGCCCGTGGATGCGAATGGCGAAAAAGATACGCCATCTTTAGGATGGGGAAGATGGCGAGAATGGCGTAATGGTTAAAATGCAGCAGTGGGCAGGGGTGGGCAGATAGTGATGATGATGATGACGAAGAAAATTATTTACCAAAGACAGGCGCGAATTTCATGAAACATGAACTAAAGTTATTGTAGATAAAAAACTGTCCAAGTGCGAGTCGGACTCGCGCACGAAGGGTTCCATACCATTATCTATATAACAAAATGGCAAAAACGGAAAAAAAGGGCAAAAAATCACGTTTGTTGTATGGGGGCTTAAATATTTATTTTATTTTAATTTAATTATTAGCCGGATTAAGAATAGCGTCACTCCATTTCATTCCGTGGATGTCGTAGAAGGCGACTAAGGAAATCAATTACCAGGAGACGGGCAGCAGCGTCTTTCTGAGATTACAACCGCATACTGCGATCGCCAACCCGCCTGCCAAGCGTAGCGATTACGGCAAAACCCCTCATGGTTATGAAAACCATGAGGGAGGCCTATGTCCTGCAGTGGGTGCCATATGGCTGATGATGATGATGATGATGATTTATTTTTGAAGCGAATATAGAACTAAATATTCTGTGAATACGAGTATTTCAAGCGTCTACCTGTTGCCGTTATTTATATCGAGCAAAAAAGGGCAAAAAATTTACAAATGTTGTATGGGAGCCCCCTTATTAAGTTTAGTGTGTATGTTATAGCGGCAACAGAAATACATCATCTGTGAAAATTGCAACTGCCCAGCTGTCACGGTTCATGAGATACAGCCTGGCGACAGACAGTCAGACAGACAGACGGACAGTGAAGTTTTAGTAATAGGGTCCCGTTTGGCACCCTTCGGGTAAAAACAAACTCTGACTTGTTTCAAAGAACATAACTAAGAACATAGCTTTTCGTGTAGTACCATGATTATTATAACACAATAATCGGAAACTAATAACTTGCCACTTTTTTCGTCACCTAAGTTTTTGTTATTACAGTTATTGTTTCCGTTTGGTCAAACTTAATCATACATACATAAACTCACGCCAGTATCTCAGAAGTGTAGGCAGAAACCAGGGACTACCACTTGCCCCGATCTTGACAGATCACTCGCTTTCTCAACATTCATTACTCGTTGCATGCACGCACGCCGGTCCCAGGTACTTTTTATCGTGCCCTGTGCTTATACATCCCCTATTTGGGAACATTTGTGGGCTTTTTGTCACTTTTTATTTTACTAAGTTAACTTTCTTCGTCGGCGCGATATCAAGGATTTCAATCCCACCACTGACATACCCGTGTTCGTTCTTTATGGAAAGATATAATAAAAAGATAAGAGGGTTCAAAAGTGGCTTTTATGTTTGTACATACTCGATTACAGCAAAGCTGTTTATCCAGGCTCCAAGCGAAATTGCTTCAAACTCCAACTTGGCAACGAAACGAAAAATATTGTCAACTACACTTTCAACATGTAAATCATACGAATATTGTATCCCACACATCATATTGAAGCTCATTTCCTGCTCTATAACTTATCTTTCAGTAATAGAATCCATTTTGGCTTGACCTGCCGATGCATCTGGAAAGATTGTGTCTAGAGACGTAAAGAATAGGGCTCATATTGGCTTCATCCTCGAGGTGTGAAACTACTTAAAGTTCAACGTATTGTCGGTTGCAAAGTTATTGTAAAGTACGAAAACTCAAGAGAGGAGGAATATTTGATAGTGAAACAAACAAGGTATTTCAAAGAAATATTTTGACACTTTATAATTATAATCTTTAACATAAGTGCGAATTTTTTCAACCCCTCACTATTCGCGTAGGGTCATACTGACCCACAGTGTATTCAAACATATTCAAACATTCATATTTTCAATAAATTTCGATTCTATTTTCATTATTTTTTTGATAGCTTTCTAAAACCCCATGACCTTTGATAATTAGTATCGGGCTCAGCGCTGAAAAGAGTGGGTTTATCAGGACAGTATGATTGGGGACAAACTGACGTGGAAATTTCAAAGAAGTATTTTTTTAATTGTGATCAAAAATGGACTTCAGAGCGAAAATGGGGATTTTTATTAGTTAATTTTTTTTTTGTTCGCTTTTATATTATTCTACAGTTTGATAGCGAAAACTGTTTGTTTATCGACATAGTGCGATGAACAAAGAGATGGCCTGTGGTTATATTTCTCACATGTTTAACATCTGCGCTACCAACACTTAAACATATATATATATATATATAAAGTATAAAATAAAATTTTAACTCAATTCACAGAGAAGAAAGTTCCTCAAGTCGAGTGTTCAGTGTTAAATTGGTAAAATCTCCCCAACTAGCTACAAAAATGGCTCCAATAGAATAAGGATGTTGGCAGCTCTAGTTCTTCATAAAAGATGGCCAATGACAAATTTGTGCCAGGTGGTACATTTTGTTTTTTTTAGTATTTAAAACTTGGGATCTGATTGACCCCGCGCAAGCAGTAGTGTAAGTTTTTTAACGCGAATAATCAAGGGTTAATCTCAATTAAATTACAATTAAAAACAATTACAATTGAAAACCGGCCAATTGCGAACAGACTCGCGTACCATCGCACAATAGGAAAGAAGATGATATTAACTTAATTTGGTCATGCACTGTGAAACGAACGTTACTTCTTGAAGTTATCAAGACGAGCAAAATTTAAGGGAAAAGGCGCGCTGCCAGAAAGATAAATCATGACTCCGCAACATCAGAGAATGGGTTGGAGTTGCCATCGTCGAAGATCTATTTTGCTTGGCAAAGAGAAGAGAGGAATATGCGGATTTGATGGCCAACGTTTAATAGGGGGGAGGCACTGAAAGAAGCAGAAGAGCTTATGGTATCACCATAAGCGTAAGGCACATAGGAAGGATATGGGACAAGGTTGCAGAGAATACTAAAAGCGTTTTTAGCGTGCGTGTCCCCATCTTACATGTATAGGCTACTAGCTGTTGCCCGCGACTTCGTTCACGTGGTAATTTTGATGTGTATTTTTCCGGAAAAAAAAATAGCCTATGTGCTAATCCAGACTATAATGTATCTCTGTGTAAAATTTAATTCGGATCCGTTCAGCCGTTTTTGCGTGAAAGAGTAACAAACATCCATCCATACAAACAAACTTTCGCGTTTATAATTAGTAAGGATAGTATTTTGTGTGAAAGTGAATTGAAAGGACGCCGCGTCTTTTGCGCGCTCTCGCCCCACGCCCTTCCTATGTGCCCCCGCCTTCTTCAGACCATCTTACCATACTGCCTAAATAAGTCCCTACTAATGGCTTATAAATGAAATTGTCTCAACGTTTTGGGTTTCCGGCCTTCCAGCGATCAGCGCCTAAAGATAGGGAAGTCGGTCTATTCCAGGACCTATACCTATGTTTTTTTTTTATTGAGAACTTTAATGTCTCTTTCACAAGAGAGCACCGACTGTTTTTCTATCGTGCATACTTTATGCTTTATGCCGATGGGACCACATCGATCTCCAATATGCATGTTACTGTTGTCTCAAGTTTCTGCAGGAAGGCTTTTATGTTACGTTTTGTCGGACAGGAACTTCTTCGAAGTGTTGAAAGGTTTTGTGCATTGGGGATGTGGATGGTATGGATTTATGGTAGCATTTTCTGAATATAAAGTCCATTGGAATAACTGCAAAGGAATTGGATATTTGACAGAGTGTCAAATGAGTTACTTTTAAAGCGGAATTTTGTATGAAAATACTGGCTTATGACGTCACATTTCAGAGCACTCTTTAATCTCTTTAAAAATTGTAATAACTGGTAATTGACTAAGGGCCAATTTTTCAATAGTCAGATAAAACTTAACTGGAGAATAAATTGCATGCTATCGCTGTCTAAATCATACGACAAGACAGTGACAACATCAGTTTTATTCTCCAGTTAAGTTTTATCTGACTATTGAAAAATCTGGTCTAAAAGAGATACATTTTCCGAGATATTTTGTTATTTTTGTTTTAATCGAGCATATGAAATAATTTATTGTTGATCGTGTCAAATACCGAATTGTTGAAATCTTACCAGCGCATCTTATTAAGAATTGGTCTTCGGGCAGTAATCTGCGTTATGCCCGTCGCTGCTGTACGTATGTCTGGCCGCAGCATTAGTGTTTTCCTACTTTTGTATGAATAGTAAAAAATGTTCAGGCATTGCAAAGTTGTTGATTGCACTTGTGGGATCTTGTTCGGTAGGTACTCGTACCAACTTATGTATTAGATTTAAAATGATTTGAGAAAAGATTGTGTGAGTGGAGTTATATTTCTCTGGCTTTTTTTCCACTACAACTCGACGCTACGGTAGTGGCTAACATTGCGCCTTGACAATCAACAAAAAAAATGTACGTAAGTATGTATGTATGTTCTTTACGTTGAATTGATTTTTGTTTTCGATTATTGGTAAATGCTATTACCTGTGAAATCGCTTTTGAGCACCCGTTTGGAGTCTGCGCGAACTCACAAAAAGGCAGTCCGGATGTGTTTGCGTGTTTGGATAAACCAGACGGCTACCATAGCACAGGGTATCTTAGTTTGGGACCAGGATAAGTTATTGTGTTGTGTGGAAGTTATTATACTATATTTTATTATAACGGAATCGTCATCATCATCATCATTCAGCCACAAGAAGTCCGCTGCTGGGCACAGTCCTCCTCCACGGATTTCCAAAAAGACCGGTTGGAAGCGGCGTGCATCCAGCGTCTTCCTGCCACTTGGATGAGGTCATCTGTCCATCTTGTGGCTGGTCATCCTACGCTGCTATTCGAGAAGTTTTCGGATTTCATTTTTAAATACGTGTTAAAGGTTTAATACCTTGACCAGACTTCACGCCACTTTAATTTGCACGCCAATGATTAGAATAGATAGATGAATCATTTATTTGCATTTACACACACGCACGCAATAAAAACAATAATACGCAATGAAAACAATAATGAAACATTATGAAAAAAAAAAACGTTTACATATGAGACACACAGCAATACCTTATCCAGTATGTGTACTGTTAAAGGGCCTCTTTACAGACTTCTCTGCATTACGTACAGGCAGTGACATCTGGCCGAGGCAAAGTTTGTACAGAGGCTCGAAATTTCGTCGATGCTTGCACTTGCCCATTAGCTCAGTTGGGAGAGCGCTGGCACGGTTAGCCAGACGTCACGGGTTCAAGTCCCGGCATGGGTGAAATTTTTAGCCTCTAAATAGTTTTTTACAATAATTAATATTACTTGTTGTGAAAAGGAATGAGATGTGGAAGGAAGGAAAACTGACCTTGCAGGAACGGCTGTCCGACTGGGCAAATGTGTTTTGACCTCTTCGGTTTCCCAATCGTTCTCCAACAGGTTGATTTGCTGAGGATCCTTGCGCGGCGTAGGACTACGATACAGTGTAGTACGCGGCGAATAACGTGCTTCTAGAAATGCGGGAGTGACGGGACAAGTGCGTGTGTCGACCGACTCGTAACGTGGCGATAGTAGAAGTGTCCGAGAGGGGTTGGCCGTTGAGGTTGGCAGATGACACCAGCTAGTTGTTCATCTACCGGCAGTTTCCTTTTAGGATAGGGAAGGTGGGAGGTAGTTACAATCATATGTGTACCTGTCTGTCAGCTGTTTGCAAGTGTACCCTCAAAGTTCCTTGACCCCAGATCCCTATGGCCCCAACATTACTTATACTATACTTTACAAAACCACACGCAAACTGTAAATGAAAATATAGTGAGGAAACCAGAGTGTCTGAGGCATTCACCTCAGTGCTTGAAATTGCCAATCCGCGGTGGGCACGCGTGGTGATTAAGCCTGTACTCTCCCTCCCTCTGAGAGACGGCCTGTACCCTTCAGTGGGACGTTTAAAGGCTACATAAAAAAAATGAAAACTTTTATAAGGGTGGAGCCCGCCTGCACTTACTTACCCTACGTCATTTGTTACCAATATAGTATTAAGCTATTTTGTATTTGAATACTTTTTATTGTATTTGAAAACTAATACTGTATTTAGTACGGAGCCTATGGTGCGCGAGTCCGAATCGCACCTCGCTGGTTTTATTATCGAACACCGCTCCCCAAGTTTTCAGCTAAAAGCTACTTGAAGAGCAAAATAATAAATTATTCAGTGCTTATACGCACAACTTAACTCGAAAATGACGCCCTTAGTCGTTGGGAACATTTTGTAGACTCTCCTAAAGTCCATAATCTTTAAACTCGCAATGATTCCGAAGTGGCCAAGTTCTTCAAGTATAATAATCTGAAGACTATGTTGAAACTGTAAAAAACCGTGCATACTGTGCGATGCGGGTGACACGAAATGAATTACGATGCGATAAGGACCTCCGTGTGGCGCCGGATTAAGAATAGCGTCACTCCATTTCCATTTACTCCGTAGAAGGCGACTAAGGAAATCAATTACCAGGAGACGGGCAGCAGCGTCTTCCTGAGATTCCAACCGCATACTGCGATCGCCAACCCGTCTGCCAAGCGTGGCGATTATGGCAAAACCCCTCATGGTTATGAAAATCATGAAGGAAGCCTGTCCTGAAGTGGGCATCAAGTGGCTGATGATGATGATGATGATGAAGGACCTAAAAACCGGTCACATGCGTGTCGGGCCAAGCGCATTGTAGGGTTTTGTACTACTTTACACGA
Source organism: Yponomeuta evonymella (assembly GCA_963969515.1). Classification (NCBI taxonomy): domain Eukaryota; kingdom Metazoa; phylum Arthropoda; class Insecta; order Lepidoptera; family Yponomeutidae; genus Yponomeuta; species Yponomeuta evonymella. The sequence continues at coordinate 2,986,133 of OZ018354.1, forward strand.
CTATGAACTTCATCAAAGTAATTTTCAGTGGAATTTGTACAAAGTTTTCCTTTTAAATTCATTGTATATACTACAGCCTTTTTCTACAGTCAACCGTCTAGCCGGGATAGGGAATTGCGCTTTAAACCTAAATCGAAAAATGGTTTTCCTACACTCACAATATTTAAAAAAAATCAATCCAGCAATATCCCACACTATGGTGTAGGCAAGAAAAAAAAAGCAACCCTAATTAAGCGACTTAAAAAAAGGAGGAGGTTATCAATTCGACGCGTATATTTTTTTTTTATTTTTTTTTTGCTGTGTTCTCGCAAAACTCCGTCAAATGTTAACCTATTTCGGCAATTTTTGTTCGAATATATATAACGTCCCATTAGTCCCATTTTAATTTAGTGAAGATCTGATGATGATGGAGAACGGAACTCTTCAATGGACCGCAGTAAATAAAGCCTAATGGGGCCCATACTTTAGTAATATTCGTATGTTTCATAAATAGCGTAAAAGTAGTCCCAAGGTAATTTGGTGATGTTCCGGTAAAGACTTACGGAGATGGAAATTGAGAACTTCAACTTTAAAGCAACGAATTAAGTAGGGTACATTATGGCTAGAAGGGATTTGTTTATTTTTCTCCCGCTGCCCCACTAAAAATTTAAACGTAATTTTTTTTAAATAAAAAATAAAAACCGACTTCAATACACTACAAAGTTTGAAATCATTTAAAAAATTACCTTTAAATTACAAGCATGTAAACATGTAGGTATTGTAGAAGCATAATTTGTAGTCGTTGCCTAGTTTGTTCATTGGGTCATTGTTCTGTTAAACGCCGAGGCAGAACAAATTGCTCGCGCATTTTTTCAAACAAGATTTCTCAACTCATTTTTTTTTATTTACGTCTTAACTTAAAAGTAATACTCAGGGCCGTTTTCTGAATCGAGAATTTCACGAAGTAACTACTTAAGTAACGTTCTGTCACGCTCTTTTTTGAGAAATTCGAAGAGACAGCACTACAGTTAACTATTTAGTCACCGAAATTCTCAATTCAGAAACTGGCCCATAGTCTGAATAGATGCCGTTTTTAATAACTAATTACATAACCGTGGCTTTCAAACCATCCAGATTTCAGCGTTTATAGCTTGAATTGTACAAGGGACCTTACATTCCTTAAAATCTACGTCAAAATTGTACGAAGCTATAACTAACCGAAGAACTGACGGGAATTAACTCTGGCTGTGAAAAGTCCAGCTATAATGAATTCTTGCCGTCCTTAAGATTATAGAGGTAGGATATTAAGTCGACTGCCGCATTGATCTCGTGGTAACACGGTTGATTACTAAGACAAGGGTCGTGGGTTCGGTTCCCGCTAGGAGGTAGGTGGCTTTTTGAAGGTGAGTGACAGCTCAATTAATAAGTGTGTGGTAATTTAGTTTCCGGTGGTAGCCTATAGAACCTTGGACTCGCAAGCGAGAGACCCAGGTTCGATTCCCAGTGCGAGTATGTACCTATGCCTCTGTTTTCTAAGTTATGTATATTTGTATAATATTTTCACTTCACTTCACTTCACTTCACTTCACTTCACTTCACTTCACTTCACTTCACTTCACTTCACTTCACTTCACTTCACTTCACTTCACTTCACTTCACTTCACTTCACTTCACTTCACTTCACTTCACTTCACTTCACTTCACTTCACTTCACTTCACTTCACTTCACTTCACTTCACTTCTCTTCACTTCACTTCACTTCACTTCACTTCACTTCACTTCACTTCACTTCACTTCACTTTGTGAAGTCATAGTAGCAACACCGCTAGCTAAGTGTGAAGGAAAACATCGTGAGGAAACCTGAGTGTCTGAGCTATTCACATAACTCGGTGCTTGAAATCGCCAATCCGTGGTGGGCACGCCTGGGGATTTAGCCCATACTTTCCCTGAGAGAAGGCCTGTGCCCTGCAGTGAGATGATATAGGCTGCTTATGTTATGTTTATGTAATTTAATTTCCCATACACCACTGTGGTGAATCCATTTACGTAACTGATTTTTTAACAGACGACAGCAAAGAAATCGCTGTCATTTATTTATAAATATTGGCAAAACAATATTGTTTTGACTCCATATAATTTTTTGTTTATTTTATAATCAATTTGATGTTGAAGTAACCTGAGAGTGTATTTTGTATCGGGTTTTTATTGTGCTATTTATTGTACGTATTATTTTACGTTTATTTTACTTTTTTTTTAATTCTTAATTGTTTGTTTATAGAATAGTAATAATAATAACTTCCACATAATAGAAACACTTGACCTGGTCCCAAACTAGGATTCCCTGTAGTATGGCAAGCACGTCACAAACATGAAAATACACCCAGATGAGTCAAAGCTATGCAAAGTTGAATGAAGTGAAATAAGTAAGCGATTAATAATCAAACTATTTCAGATGTAACTATATGGGAATTTTGTTACACCCTGTATATTTGCGAACCTCAAGACTCTTTGTTTTACTCCTAGCTCAATATTGCAAGCAAAGTTTCAAATAAAACTAGAAGAATTTTACATTTTCCGCGAGAGGCAAGTCTAGTTTCTCTATTGGCTCTAATATTAAATTGATTAAGGGAATAACTTTGAAAGTCGAGATTAAAATACTTCACCATAAAAAATAGACATAGAACCTTTACATATTAACTCAAGTTCACTGTTAACAATATAAAAAAAAAATATTTAACTTCAGCAACGCTTAAAAATAGCACTTGAGGATTTGTTTACCATTTGTCGTTCCGCTTCTGTTAAAATGTTTCATTCCGGGTAAGAGGCCGAATCAATAACAGAAATTAACAAAAAAATACCATCTGATCTGATAGTTATGTTAAACAGACCTAGATCAAATTTGTGCAACCAACCACCCATGAAGAAAACAAAAAACACTCTTCCTTATTTTGAAGTCTGTTAAAAATTGAAATCAACACCTCGCCATGTTTGAAGAATATAAATAAAAATTAAAACCGACTTCGAAACACTAGAGCACTAAAAAGATAGAAATAATTTAAATAAGTAGAAGTATTTATACATGTAGGTATTGTAGAAGTATAATTTGTAGTCGGTGCCCAGTTTCATGACAAGCACATATATATTTGCACATACAACTTTTTAGTGCTGTAGTGTTTCGAAGTCGGTTTTTATATTTTATATTCTTCAGTTTTTAGTGGAAGCGCGGGAGAAATTATTTTCCCAAGTCCCTTATAACCATAATTTACCATACTTACATGATTCGTTCCTTTAAAATTTGATGTTCTAAATCTCCGAAAGTCTTCACAAGAACATCACCAAATTAACTTGGGACTACTTTTACGCTATTTTATGAAACATACGGATATTACTAAAGGATGGGCCCCATTAGGGCTTATTTACTGCTGTCCATTGAAGAGTTCCGTTCTCCATCTCTGAAAGTCTTCATCGGATCTTCACCAAATGAAAATGGGACCAATGGGACGTTATATCTGTTCAAACAAAAAAAGAATTGTCGAAATCGGTTAAGATTTGAGGGAGTTATGGAGGAACATAGCCAAATAAAAAAATATATACGCGTCGAATTGATAACCTCCTCTTTTTTGAAGTCGGTTAAAAATAGATGTAACTTTACTCGCAGTTTCCTAGCACAAGCGGTGAAGCGCTCTAGCTGTTGATTAGGCTGCGGTCAAAAGCCCGCATTTATCGATGGTAGGTGTTAAAATTACTAAAGAAAAACCTTACAAGTGATTAAATTACTCGACTTGAGACTTGTGTTCGAGAGAGAGGGTGAATAAGTTAGCGGGTAAGTATTTACCCACAAGTGCCATTTCTTCTTCTTCTTTTCTCCTTTAACGCCTAAGGGAGCATAGGGTCTCGACCATAGATTTACGCTTCTGACGGTGGCAGCTTCCAGTTTAGGCCAACTAGTGCCGATCTACCTAGCCTCAGTAGCCCTATGCCGCTATGGATCTTTTCCAGGTGATCCTTGGCTGCGCTCTGTTTCGATTATCCAAGAGAGTGTACGCGAGGGCTTGCGTGCGTGCGTGCGTGCGTGCGTGCGTGCGGGCGTGCGTGGGTGCCTGCGTGCGTGCGTGCGTGCCAGCGTGCGTGCGTGCGTGTGTGTGTGTGAGTACTTTGCTTTGTCGTATCTGGCATATTCTTGTAACGAAGCCAAGAATATTCACAAAAGGTGTGTATTCCTGGCTTAGCTATAGCACTCAGAAGAGTGTGTGACAGAGTAGACTATTTTACTAATATCAAATAGAGCTGTTAAAGTCGAAACACAATTAATTTAGTAGTTCAAATATGATCCTCGCACGTTGCTCATAATTCTAAGCCCGGCGGGATGACGTCAGTGAGCTAGAGTAACAAATTGTTAGGTGACAGGCTAAGGAGGCAGCGACCTCTCTGTATCCCGCCATAATCTGTGGGCATTACTCTTGCGTCACCCGGGCCGTGGTATATGGAGGATAGGGTATTGTCTTCCAGCCCTAGCAACCGCCTAGCAACCATTGAAGGGCTGCTAGGCTGCCGTTGGGGTTAAAAACGGTTACAGTTTCATGATTCATAGATGTATACATTGTATAGGTGTAAACGTATACAGCGTGTGATGACAACTGGAAAAAAAACATTCGGGGTGTTTATGTGTACCCTTGGTGTTTTTCAGAGCCGAATTAAATTTATTATTGTCAAAAGAATGTAGCAACTCCAACTGCCAAGATAAGTGCTCCTGCCATACGTCCATTGCTCCTGCGCTTTTTCGATAATTAGTAGGAATTTTTCATACTACATAGCATTTTAGGTTCGGGATTCTCAAGAGAAATCCTTTATGAAGAAAGTAGGAAGTCGTCTAAGGAACCAAGGCATGGTGTAAAGGTCAGGGTCATATTTGATGCAGTGAATACCCCATTTTTTCGGAAACCTTGGATTATCGGCTCGAAGCGATTTCACTAATTTATTGATTATGTAAAAAAACAAAAACAAAACATAAACTCACGCCTATATCCCGGAAGGGTTATCAGAGACCAGAGTCTGCCACTTGCCACTATCCTGGCAGATCTTTTTGGCTTCAACAACATTCATTAGTAGTTGCATGCACGCACGCCAGCTTTAAATACTCTTTATCTTGCCCTTTGCCCCCAATTTTCTTTTTCATCTTCTCCATATTATATGTCCATACCAACGTAGCTTCTTCGTCTTTTGCTTGATATTTCTTCGTTCAATTTTGATAAAACAATTGTGGACACAACAGTGTTTGATTTTTAGTAAAATTAGAGTTTATGCAGTAAATAAACATTTTCGGTGATATGACAAAAAAACAAAAATTAAAATCTTTATTTTACCACCACATAAAATGTAACCTTGCTTAGGATACAACATAATAGGTAAAAATAAAACGAAATATTAAACTGAACAAATACTATTGCTTTGAATAAACTAGCGTAAACTTATTAACTAGTCTGCACGCGAGGTACAGTTACCCCTAAGTAGAGATTACCCTGTGTGTATGGTCAGTGACCGGGACTATCTTGATGGTGTAAGCGTTGGTCTCCTGAGTTACTGCGCCTGTGTTAATCTTCCACTTATTATTGTTATCGCTAATCCTAATACGGGTGAGCTGTGTTAGTCCAGTGGATAGACCAGTTGCCTCACGTCCGTAAGGTCCTGAGTTCAAATCTGGGTATGTAACGACTGGAATTCAAAGCTATGTACATTCACAAATTAAGCTGTTGACTAAGCCGACAAAGCTGAGACGATGGTTGTAGCTCTTAGGTTATATCATAAGGTTCGATTAGGGTTCGATAATGAAAAGCCAATAGACTGTAGCCATAGTTGGAGTGTAATCAAAGATGAAATAAATACGAAAATATGCGAATCGTCACATTGGTGAAATAAAGTGAAGTGCCGCCGCGCTCTGCCGACCCACTTGCAAGTTGTACGGCCGGTTTCGCTCCAAAAACGGTACAAGTGTGACATTGTCCATAGCGGTATTTGGTAAACTAAAAAAAAGGCAGCTCAATAATAATTGACTATAATTGAGCTTATCTATTATTGAAAAGCGCACAAACGCGTGGTAATTTAGTGCCCCGTGTACCACTTTGGTAATTTTGTTAAGTAATTTGGGGGTAGGTCCTCGGTTTGATTTCCAGTTCCAGTAACAAGAAGATGTCGTATAAGGAGACTAAGGAAATCAATTACCAGGAGACGGGCAGCAGCGTCTTCCTGAGATTCCAACTGCAAACTGCGATCGCCAACCTGCCTGCTATGGCAAACCCTCATGGTTATGAAAACCGTGAAGGAGGCCTATGTTCTACAGTGGGCATCAAATGGCTGATGATGACGAGCTTATCCATTATTGACAAGCGCACAAACGCGTGGTAATTTAGTTTCCCGTGTACCACTTTGGTATGTTTGATAAGGAATTTGGGGGTAGGTCCTTGGTTTGATTTCCAGTTCCATTAACAACATTATTTAACATGTATTCTAAATAGTATCTGGAAATTATTTGTCCAAAACACTACGCTGTTCGAATGGTCACTTTATCTATTTCATGTAGGCAGGGTTGTCATGAGTGAACAATGTACAAATCAGCCAGCAAAGGTAAGAATGATGCCCAGTTGGCGCGGTGGTTGAACGTTTGTCTAACAATAGGTCATGGGTTCGACCGGGGGGCGAGGACAGAGCGGTGGTAGCCTAGTGGTGGTAACATTGGACTCGAAAGCGAGAGATCTCGGTTCGATTCCCAGCGCAGGCATGACTTTGTTTTCTAAGTTACGTAAATTTTTAAAGTTACAATACCACTCGTTAACTGTGAAGAAAAACATCCTGAGGAAACCTATTTACATACCTCAGCGCTTGAAATCGCCGATCCGCGGTGAGCACGCGTGGTGATTAAGCCCATACTCTCCCTGAGAGAAGGCCTGTGCCCTACAGTGGAACGTAAATAGGCTTCTTATGTATGTCAGTAAGGCAATAGCTGTTTCATTGTCACAATCGGTAGTCTAGTAACCAACCGCACTGCATCGCTATAACCCGTGCAACTCAACTCGCCATCGTGGTTCGATGTTATTCGCCAGTTTTTTTATTATTTTGACGTAATATTAACGTAAGACCTGGCGCAAGGTTTGCCAACGGGCGATGGAGCGTAGCATCCTGGGCGTGAGATCATCATCAGCCATTTGATGCCCACTGCAGGACATAGGCCTCCTTCGTGGTTTTCATAACCATGAGGGGTTGTGCTATAATCGCCACGCTTGGCAGGCGGGTTAGCGATGCGGTTGGAATCTCAGGAAGACGCTGCTGCCCGTCTCCTGGTAATTGATTTCCTTTGTCACGTTCTACGACATCTTCTTGTTACTGGAACTGGAAATCAAACCGAGGACCTACTCCCAAATTACTTAACAAAATTACCAATGTGGTACACGGGAAACTAAGTTACCACGCGTTTGTGCGCTTGTGAATAATGGATAAGCTCAATTATTAATCCACGGAAGGAAATAGAATGACGCTATTCTTAATCCGGCGCCACACGGAGCGTCAGGTGGATGGACCGAATCCGAAACACCACGCTCCGCTCCAGAACCAAAATCGCTGATGTTGGAGCTGCGACCGTAAAACTTAAGTGGAACTGGGCAGGCCACGTCAGTCGTATGGGTCCAGACAGAAGGGCGAAAATTCCCACTGAATGGGTTCCACGCGACGGATCTCGCAGACGTGGTCGGCCAAGGCATAACGATAACTCGACCTTCTTACGCGGATGGTAGAAACTGGTGGTAAAATTGGGTATTTGACAAAATATCAAACGAGTTACTTTCAAAACGGAATTTTATATGAAAATACTTGCTTATGACGTCACATTTCAGAACGCTCTTTTTATGTTTAATCTATTTAAATTCTAGTAATTGACTAAAAGAGATACATATTCCGAGATATTTTGTAATTTTTGTTTTAATCGAGCATATGAAATAATCTATTGTTGATCGTGTCAAATACCGTATTGTTAAGATTAAACAGTTCCTAGGTATTGGATACCACTTAAGTTATAAGATTATTCTAAGAATCTAGTTATAAGGCTTTCGCTGTGCCCGACAGGGTCCATAATGATACACATTACTAATCTGTTATTTAAGATCCTACCAAACTTATGGCTGCAATAAAGTATTGAGTATTGAGTGGAAGATCACGGGGGAGGCCTTTGCCCAGCAGTGGAAGACAAACATGGTTAACTGAATAATAGTATCAATAAGTTTGAGAACAAACTAGTCGAAAATATGAGCCTCAGAAGAAGGCTAATGAGGCTCTCTTATTTACTATTGTTGCCTGTGCCTTGCAGTGGGACGTATATAGACTACAATAAAAAAACTCATTTTTAAACACGAGACTCGTTTTTAATGAAAATCTAACAACGTTAATATGGGAATCACCGCGTGGCGCACCCATTTAAGTTATTCCTTCTTGAGAGTTAATTAAAAAGTAATTAAAAACGAAACACTTTCGGTGTTATTTATAAAATCTCTATTCCTTAAAACACTGCAAAAACGCCGATTAAAATAGTCTGTGGTGGAGATTTTACAAGGAAAAGATGTAGCCACAGATTAAATAAACAAAGTCTTAGATTGGTTTTAGAGGAATCGTGTATCTTTATACATAAGGCCGTTTGTCTTTGATTCCGGCGGGAGGATAAACATGAAGTTAAAAATTAAAATGCAAATTTCAATATCTTAGATTGTACAGATCGGCTGTTTTACAAAGTTCTGTGACTTTCACCTATGCTGTAGCAACTAATTTACATTACTTATTTTTATTATGAAAACACCCAATCAAAACACCCCGCTAACCCCCCAACCCCACCTCCCGCTACCCAAGGGGGCTGCAAGGGGGAGGGGTCTTGTAGCCATAGTAAAGGCGTTAAAACGTAACATGTCGTTAACAGTTAAATCGATACCATCGAGCTTACTGTGAGATAAAGCACCTGTAACATACTCTTGTTAACCCTAAAGCGTGATGGTATTCCAAACTGACCCAAATGTGGTTCTAGTCCTAGTCACGGTTGAACGAAGTCCATCTTGGTCAGACTCATTTTGAAAATAAAAGAAAAAAAATTGGTTCAGCTAGTTTTATTAAAAAAAAAGTTTTAAAACTTAAAGAAGAGACCGTCTTGTGAACAGTATAAATAAATTTAAAAAAACATTTTCGGAGGAAGAAAATTTATTGCTTTTATTTTTGTATAAACTTTGTATTCAAATTGTGTGAAAATTTCAACAATATACTTTTAAATAAAATCAAATTGAGTTATGAATGTGAATCTGTAATTAAGTAAAATGTCTGTAATTTAACTTTCCAGTGCCACCATAACATTATTTTCAAAAGTATGCACAAACACTTACTTACTATCATTTTTATATAGCCCCGATTACTATCATTTAAAATATAATAATTAAAAGCGACCAAATACGATGCTAGACATAAAAACACCCTTAATGAACATCTAAATCGAACCACGTTTTCAGTTTCAAGAAATAAATTATTTGACAGGAACAACCTTAACGTGTTCAACGAGTTTGAGCCCCGTGGCGGTACCCTGTACCGCTTTGCGATGTACAAAATATGCCGGCAAACTGAGGGCTGAACAGTAATTAAACTTATTAGCAGAATTGAAACATGGGGGCTCTTTGTTTGATCAATGTATTCCTAAAGTTCTGCCTTTGATCACTGTGCGAGAGTTTTACGCTCATATTGGGACAAATGGAAGAAATAAAAGTTGCTGATTTTGAAGTAAACTTTTCTTTTTGATTACATTTTACCTTATAAATGTTTGATACAATATGAATTTAACATAACAGGATGTAATAAAATCTCCTTTCTTATGTAGCCTATATACGTCCCACTGCAGGGCACAGGCCTTTTCTCAGAGAGCTTAATTACCACGCATGCCCACCGCAGATTGGCAAGTTTAAGCGCTGAGGTATGCGAACACCTCAGATACTCAGGTTTCCTCACGATGTTTTCCTTCATAGTTAGCGAGTGGTATTGCTACTATAACTTCACAAATGTATGTTACCTAGAAAGCAATTATATTTCTTAAATTTCTTTAAGTGCAATAAAAGCATCAATAAATAAATAAATAAAACAAAGTCATCGGCACATGCCGGGATTCCAACCCACGACCTCCCAAATGAGAATTCGGCGTTCTACCGCTCCACTACTACCGCTCTATTCTGCAAAATCTCCTTATATATCCGAAAATGGGAGACATGATTGTGCGACCAACTGTGCCCGCAGGTTCGCCCGCGTGGAATTCAGCGATAAAATATTATTATTATTATAGTATGTGTGCATTCTGGAGGTTTTTTGCCCGGATTTCAGTTGTTTAAATTCAAACGTACATACTTTTCAACATAGGTAATATGTAGAAGTGTAGATGTAGATATTAGTGAAGAATAACATTGGTACTTGTATTTATATACCAGTTGCTTTAACATCTATTGCAAACGATATACGCAGCGTTTTTTGAGCTTTGTCAGTATAAATCAAAATCGAATTTTAGCCGTAGACGACGTTTTGTCCTTGAGTGTCTGGAAGAAAATGTTAAAGCCTTTTGAGATAAGACGGACTTTATTTGAAAGAATGTGCGGTAAAATATACAGAATTACACGTATATCCACCGACGCCAAACAGTAGCTGGTAAAGACAAGCGGAAAATTCCGCAAGTAGCAAAGCTTCTCTCACACAAACAACGCAAAAGTGCCATAAAAATGCTCAAGAACGACGAGCCATAAAATCGAAATCAACATTTAAACTCGCATCCCTGCAGCGATTGAGCGATTGCCGCCAATCCGCGAAGGGGGACGCGAGACCCCTCTCCATCGATTACGTCACACTTTTATAACGCCGCATTAGAAGGGTTAAGTGTTACTATTTAAAGGGTGTAGTCACCGAAAAAATAAAACAAAAGGTCACCAGAAACCTTTCAGTAAAGGTTACGTAACCTTGGGAAGAAACCTTTGGAAATTTTGACGTGAAACGTCTTTTAGTTCGGTAGTAGGGGGTCACTTGCTAAAACCGCATTTAGCGAAAACATGTTGCCTTGGCGAGGGCTGTAACTCTGTGACTTTGTGTTCAATTAATGCAATTAATTGATATATAGTCGAGTATAACAAAATAGCCAGTACTCAGATTCTAGGGATTTGTGCCGCTAGATGGCGCCAGTATCGCGTAATACATTGCGCAGTTTGAGCTAAAATTTAACGCTTACTTATATAGACTTTCCACGTTACACCAACAGCCGTGTAACCCGACACAGCCCCATCCACTTTTTTACGACGCTGCGTTATAGCTTGCTTTAGAATAGAAAAAAGGAATTTATTTGTTTTTGTTTTCTGAAAAATATTTTTTTAAATATTTAATGTGTATATTATTTGCTGTAGGTATTGTATTGTATGTGTACAGTTTTTGTTTAATTATGAAATCAAAAAAATGTTTCAACGTAAACAATTTATATTCTCTTAATTTAATGTCAATATACAGTGTTATCCGCAGTATTCGGGTGGAGTTGTAGTGGAAAAAAAGATAGCGAAAAAAACATCACTCTGCTCATTTATGGATCCATATGAAGGGCTAAGGGGAAAAATTGGATAAGTTCATTTTTTTAAATCGAGTTTTTGAGGTCTATGGCCACAAAAATCGTCATTCTATCATAAGACTATCTGAAACATGGGTAAAACTCGCTGTGGCTCACTAATTGCTTCTCCACAAATATATTATTTCACTCAGCCATAGAACACATTCACAACTTAAATAGTCTGTACTGTGACCTTAGCTAGCATAACTAGCATAGGAAGCTATGTAAATATGGATCTGTAACCTAAAATAAATGTCTTCTTTTTATCGCGCATTTTTGTGCTAACCCTGCACAAACGTGAGCTTCTGCCGCAACCATTTGGTGACACAATTTTACAACAACCTCGTTTATACGTCCGTTTACGACAGAGTTTTGCCTTTACGGGTTTTTTTACGAGCGGCCTGTCTTACTGTAACAGTGATATTGTAAGCTATAATGCTGAAACTGTCTTAAGTTTTATTGCTTACTTTTAAGTAGCGTACGTGATGATTTGTTTAGTCTTCTTCAACCTTAAAATGTTTGATGCAAAGTCGCTCATAACGTAACTGAGTAGAGTGCGCGCGTGTAAAGGTTCATGGGCTGTCGACTGCACCGTTCCATTTACATCGGTTTTAATCGGATTAAAACCGCCCAGCTGCGCTCGGCCTAGGCTTCAAATCGCCCATCGCACTGCATACATGTTATTTTTGACGACATATCTCCGGCGCAATATTCTGCTGGGTGTCCCATCTATATTTATGCGTCGGACCGGGCAGTAACGCGCGTAAATCACACATCGGTTGCCAGGCTGCTGTCGAGGATATGAGTTATTAAGCAAGGGATTGTGTTCAATAATGTAGGCACTCCCGATTAAACTGTGAGAATTACGGAATACGACCTGGTAGTAGATTCTGTCAATGCCTTTGCATGGTATCTGTGCGGGATCTGTAACCCTTCTAGGTTCATCATCATCGTCATCATTCAGCCACAATAAGTCCACTGCTGGATACAGGCCTCCTCCATGGATTTCCAAAAGGACCGGTTGGAAGCGGCCTGCATCCAGCGTCTTCCTGTCACTCGGATGAGGTTATCTGTCCATCTTGTGGCTGGTCGTCCTATGCTGCGCTTGCCGATATGAGGTCTCCATTCGAGCCTTCAAGTTCATCTTGATTTTATTTGACCTGGGCCTTTGAGAGAAACTCTAGGATATGCGTACCTTCAACGATCTTTGTAAGCACTACACGTATATCAGTAAATTGTAGGGTACATCGCAGTTTGTATTCGAAGATTCATTTAAAATAAATTTATTTATTTTAAGGAAAAAACAGAAGAAGATGACGTCCGTCACAACTGTTAGTTTGAGTTTCAGTTCTGTTTGTTTCATAAGCAGCCTATATACGTCCCACAGTAGGGCACAGGGCTTCTCTCAGAGAGAGAGTATGAGCTTAATCACCACACGTGCCCACCGCGGATTGGCGATTTCAAGCGCTGAGGTATGTGAATAGCTCAGACACCCAGGTTTCCTCACGATGTTTTCCTTCACCGTTAGCGAGTGGAATTGCTACTACAACTTCACAAATGTACATAACTTAGAAAGAAAGGTCATAGGTACATGCCCGCACTGGGAATCGGACCTGGGTCTCCCGCTTTAGAGTCCAATGTTTAACCCACTAGGCTACCACCGCTTTTTATGCCTGTTTGTTTAACGGTCACTAATTTCCTAAATTCACTGTCTGCTACTGTCAGCCTGTCGACCAGTTATCGTAAATGAACTGCATTCTCCGGCTGACTGGGTTCTTCGACGTTACCCCTCAAATCAAGTGTTTTAAAACACATTTTACTCTCTATTGGTTAGTATTTAAAATCTAACTCAAAATATTACTTTTCAATATCCTATCTAGGGACGTCGGTCATCCGTTTTATGGTTTTTAGGGTTCCGTACCTCAAAAGGAGGAAAAGTTAAAACAATGTACTCAAGGTGTCGCTACGAGATCGAATCAGAAATGATGAGATCCGTAGACGAACGAAAGTCGTCGACATAGCCCAGCGGATTAGTAAGTTGAAGTGGCAGTGGGCGGGGCACATAGCACGCAGAACTGATGGCCGATGGGATCGAAAAGTTCTCAAATGGAGACCACATATCGGCAAGCGCAGCGTAGGACGACCAGCTACAAGATGGACAGATGACCTCATCCAAGTGGCAAGAAGGCGCTGGATGCAGGCCGCTTCCAACCGGTCTTTTTGGAAATCCATGGAGGAGGCCTATGTCCAGCAGTGGACTTCTTGTGGCTGAATGATGATGATGATGACTCAAGGTTACAGTCCCTTGAAGCTGTGAAAAAAATCAAACTTCTAGGTTAATGCATAAAAAAGGAAACGACCGTTTATGCCGCATAAAACGTATATTCCGACACTCAAGGATATTAAAATTTATAGGGTACTTTCCGTTGACCTAGAACTACTCGCACTTATCCGGTTTTTATACGTGGCATCAACCGCTCGCCAGTTCTGTGGCATCAGACGCCTTCGTTAATCCGCGCGCTCGCCCGAAAATAACAGTAACACCATGTGAGTAAGCAAACACACTGTTACGGGGATTTAGCGAGCCCCGCCGGAATTTGTTTTAATTAACGGAGCAGCGCGCAAATGCGCTGTTTGGTGACGCTTAGACGCTAACAGCTCTTGCCAGCAAAACTGCGGTCTTATTGGGCCAACTGTGAAGGGAAACATCGCGAGAAAACCTGCGCGCTCAGGTGTTTCATAAGTTAACGCTGGAAATTGCCAATTTTTAGAGATCTGTGCCCTGCACTCAGACGTATGTAAACTGCTTACCTATGGTACGACTCAGAACAAGGCGCAAATGCGCTGTTTGGTACCCCCAGTCAGGCTTAGACGCTAACAGCTCTTGCCTGCAAACTGCGGTAGTATTGGCCTCTCTGTGAATGAAAACATGGGGAGAAAACCTGAGCGTCTGAGGTGCCTACATAAGTAAACGCTTGAAATTGCCAATTCAAAGAGAGCACGCATAGTGTACAAGCCAATACTATCTCTCTCTGATCAAGAGAGGGTCTATGTCCTACAGTAGGACATCTCAAATAAAACAATCTCGTGCCACAATGCTTTTTATCGAACTCCTCCACAACGGCTTCACCGATTATTATATCATTTTCTGTGTATATTTACACAAAAAGGGGTAGGTCTGAGAATAGGTCATTATCATCATCATTCAGCCACAAGAAGTCCACTGCTGGACACAGGCCTCCTCCATGGATTTCCAAAAAGACCGGTTGGAAGCGGCTTGCATCCAGCGTCTTTCTGCCACTTGGATGAGGTCATCTGTCTATCTTGTGGCTGGTCGTCCTACGCTGCGCTTGCCGATATGTGGACTCCATTTGAAAAGTGCGCCCATTGGTTAATGCGCGTGACATTCATTAGTCACTTTAGCAGCGGACCGTCTTCGCTTATTGTTTCGCTTATATCTAGCCGCGCGCTTTGACCAATGAGATGCGAATATTTGGTCCCCTAGAAGTTCGACTCGTGGAACGAAGTATACCTACACTGCTAACGAACCCTCATATCTTGGCTAGCTGTTCAATTCTAAGCCTAGCATTTGCAGCAGACATTCGGCTTATGTTTGTTTATGCGATATGGGTTTACCCTTATCAAATTTATTGTTTTTAACTTTTAATTGTAGGTACTCTCAAGGCTGCTTTTACATCTCGCTTCTCTCTGGCTTGCACATTAACAATTGGTCTCAAACTAAAATACCCTTGCTATGGTAACCAGGCAAGGACAACGCAAACATGGAAATACACCCCGACTGGGAGTACATCTAGTGGGAATCGAATCCACGACCTTCGGCATTGTAATCAGACGTGATACCGCTAGACCAACGAGGCAAAATTATGTACCAATAGTAAAACATTATTTAATGATTGTAAGTAGACGCCCTAGGCGGACATATTTCGCCCAAACGCGAGATGTAAGCTTAGCGAAGGTCAAGATAAAAAGTACCCGAAACCAGCAAGCGTTCATGCAGCGACTACTGAACATCGCCCGAGTCTGAGAAATTACAATCTGTTAATATATTGTTAACAGGTGTCAGTTGGCCAAAGTGCATAAAAAAACTGTGAGCTGTTAACAATAGACTAACCGACTGTTAGGGTAGAGTCGACAATACATCAACCTTTACATCTTACAAAATACAAATACAAAAATATTCATTCAGTCCAGTAATGTTACAGCAAGTGGTGCAACATTACTGGACTGAATAAATATTTTAGTTGCAAAGTCGCCCGTAACGTAACTGATTAGAGTGCACGGATGTCTTAGACGGCCTTAGACCGCCGGTTGCGGTCATCGGCGGTGAGCGACGTTCGGCGGCGGTCGCCGACAGTCTTTAACTACGATTTGGCTACCATCTTAATAAGCAGCCTATATACGTCCCACTGTAGGGCACAGGCCTTCTCTCAAGCGCTGAGGTATGCGAATAGCTCAGACACTCAGGTTTCCTCACGATTTTTTTCCTTAACCGTTAGGGAGTGGTATTGCTACTATAACTTCACAAATGTACATAACTTAGAAAACAAAGTCATAGGTACATGCCCGCACAGGGAATCGAAACTGGGCCTCTCGCTTCCAAGTTCAGTGTTCTACCCACTAGGCTACCACCGCTCTACTTTCAACTTTCACTACGGTTAAAAGAGACAAAAATCAACACAACTACTCATTATTACATTGAGATTGCAATTTCAGCAACTTATAATTCACTGCGCTATATGGTTGATAAAAAGGCAAGACTTTCTTGGAAAACTTTCGCTACGGTCAAAAGAAACTAAAGTCAACACCTCCACTTTTTGTTCGAATTGAGATTGCAATTTCAGCAACTTAGACGAGTTCCCGCGCTTCCTAATTACAAAATCTCCCTGCAGTTTTAATCCGGCCCGATTGAGTTTCATCCGGTCAGAGATCGGCCGGTAATTAGTCATTAAAGTTCCTCAAAACTCCGCCTCGAAGGGAGATTCCGCTGAAAATTTCCACGCCTAAGAAAGTGCGAAGGTCTTGGTGAAGTTCGGAGATGGGCTACTCGAGATTATCCATCTATTTATCTAGCTATCTACCTCTTCCCTATTTCTCTTTAAACATTGTATCAATGATGTCTGCATAAGCCTGAACTTGGAATTCATTTTCGACTTCGTAAATTTAAAGGTAAATTTTTGATCCATTTATACACTTATTTACGTAACAATAATGAAAAAAATCTCTATATATATATAAGACTTATTTAATCTTGCGACCAGTGTAAAAACTGTTATATCCTTTTTTTGTTGCACTAATCCGTGCTGAGGACAATTTTAAAAACCTAATTAGAGGCTAAAAATTCCACCCATGCCGGGACTTGAACCCGTGACCTATGGCTAACCGTGCCAGCGCTCTCCCAACTGAGCTAATGGGCAAGTGCAGGCATCGGTGAAATTTCGAGACTTTACAAACTTCTCTGTATTACGTACAGGCAGCGACATCTGGCCGAAGTAACTTACATCACTTGCAGCCCCGAGCACCCACTTTGCAGTTAGGTTTCACATCGGAATGATATCTCTGTGGGTGCAAGTAACGGCATGGGTGGAATTTTTAGCCTTTAAATAGGTTTTTAGTGTAAAAACTCTACCTCTATTAAAAAATATGTAAATACGCCTAAGATGCCCAGATTCATAACCTAATTTAGGCAACACTTGATTTATACTAGCCTAATTTATTTTAAAAGAACAGTAAAATATTATATTCTTTTTGCTGCACTAACCCGTGCTGAGGACCATTTTAAAAACCTATTTAGAGGCTAAAAATTCCACCCATGCCGGGACTTGAACCCGTGACCTATGGCTAACCGTGCCAGCGCTCTCCCAACTGAGCTAATGGGCAAGTGCAGGAATCAGTGAAATTTTGAGCCTCTTTACAACTTTTCTGTATTACGTACAGGCAGCGACATCTGGCCGAAGCAATTTACATCACTTGCGGGTTCAAGTTCTTCTTCCTAGCGTGTAACCAAATTTTATTAAAGTCTTTATTGAACAGTTGCGGCCCAGAACTTTGCAACGCTGACTGCGCTATCATTTGCAATCATTAGGTCCTCCTGATGTAAAGGTGGATATTTTTTAGGGTTCCGTACCCAAAGGGTAAAAACGGGACCCTATTACTAAGACTTCGCTGTCTGTCTGTCCGTCCGTCCGTCCGTCCGTCCGTCCGTCCGTCCGTCTGTCCGTGATAGCTAGAGAGTTCGAATTTTCACAGATTATGTATTTCTGTTGCCACTATACCGCAACTAACGCTAACGCTTACCACAAATACTAAAAACAAAATAAAATAATTATTTAAGGGGGCTGTCATACAAAAAACGTATTTTTTTGCAATTTTTTCTCGATCTTTGTCTAATGTTGTATAGATAATGGTACGCAAGGAACAGATCGTTTTTTCTAAAAGTGTCAGAATTCAGCGATTTTCTGACAGCTCCTAAAAAATGGTTCCAATCTTGTTACTAGAGGGCGGTGGTGTCTACGTACATACTTACAACAAACGTGATTTTTTGATTTTTTTGCTGTTTTTCTTATCTTTGTGTCTAATGTTGAATAGATAATGGTACGGAACCCTTCGTGCGCGAGTCCGACTCGCACTTGGCCCGTTTTAATTTTATTTATCATGTAAGTAGCAACTGATGTAGGTATTATGCTTAAGATGATTTGAGAAAAGATGGTCAGAGTGGATTTTTTTTCCCGCTGCCTTTTTCTCCACTACAAATACGACCGGAAGGCACCGGCTTACATTGTACATTGACATTGAGCAAACAGACTGCAAATTGTTTGATTGATTGATGATTGATTTGATTTGGTGTTAGGGCACGCAGGGCACGATGAAAGACGGTCCATCGTCTGAGAAGTACCGTACAGAGAGTTCAAGTTATCGTCGCCTGCGCACCCCCACCTGGACCAGTGGACATGTTATCGTTACTTCGGCCGATACGGGTCCGCAGCCGGTTCAGGCATATCCAGATTGCCCGAGTCAAGTTCTATTAATTAAAATAAACAATTATTGTTGCCACGGCAACCCTCTCCCCTGTCATAATTGTTATTCTTTCTGACGGGCTTACCTCCGGTTTCCCCCCACTTTCTCAACCCTCTCCTCTGTCATAATTGTTATTCTTTCTGACGGCCTTACCCCCGGTTTCTCGTACACTAACACGCTGTTAATCTACTGTTCACAGCTGTCAGTGGTTTTTTTTGTATGAACTACACTAACAAGCTGTTAATCTACTGTTTTTTTTGTATGCACTTTGGTCAATTGACAGCTGTTAACAGTAGATGAACAGCGTGTTAGTGTACGAGAAATTGGGGGTTAGTATCATCATCTAATCATCGCATCGCTGGTCTGCATACCGATCGTTTACTCATACTGGGCCAACACTCTGTGACCGCCTTAGTCCACTGACCATTCTACCGCTTGACCACAAACCCTGTCAATTTCAGCTTTAACTTGGTTATTCAGTGTGCCAACATCGGTGACGTCATTGTTAGTCAAGATTAATCCAAGATTTACGCCTGTAGATCCACTGGTCCATGAAGGATCCTGTTCAAAGGAAAACTTCCGTCTTTGTTGGAATAGAGACTTGTCGACATATCTGTCATGCCCGTCCTCACTGACAACTCCCAGACTAGGTCACTGACAGAAGAACAGAAGTCTAGGATCAATGTTTTCGTGCAAGTTACGGAGCATATTAGCGTGAAAGTACGAGCGAATGAACCAATACACTTACTTTATAATATCAGTTTGGATTGTTCATTAAGTGATAAAGTAGGGGTTATATGAAAAGTGAAGAAAGATCTTCCGAAAGTTTTAGGGACGGAGTTTCGGGTCGGTCGGTGGGGGTCGACGGTAATCGGATGAATATTTCGCTTAATATGGGGATAATAACCAAGTTTTGAGTGGTTCAGCCGTGTTGAACATTTTAAAGAAGAGGAATCTCTGTCCGTGAGAGCGAACAATAAAATGGATTTACATTTCAAGGCATATGCCCAGAGAAAAAAAAACAGGACGAGTGCGAGTCGGATTCCCTAACCGAGGGTTCCGTACAAATTTGTAGTCCCGCAGATTTTTCTTGAATTTAAGAGACATTTTTTATGATTTAATTACAAATGTGTAATTTTCAGATTTTTCCCTGTATTTCTAGTAAACGACGATATTACTTGCCAAATTTCATAGTTCTAGTTCAACGAATCCGTGTCCGTGTGGTGCCGGATTAAGAATAGCGTCACTCCATTTCATTCCGTGGATGTCGTAGAAGACGTCTAAGGAAATAAGTTACCAGGAGACGGGCAGCAGCGTCTTCCTGAGATTCCAACCGCATACTGCGATCGCCAACCCGCCTGTAAGCGTAGCATTATGACAAAACCCCTCATGATGAGGGAGGTCTATGTCGTGCAGTAGGCGTAAAATGGCTGATGATGAGGTCAACAAAAAGTACCCTATAAATTTTGACTCCCTCGTTTTGCGGCATAAACGCCCGTAACTTAGAAGTTTGATTTTTTCACAGCGTTAAGGGATTCTAAATTTGAGTGTATGGTCTTAATTTCAACTCGATACCTTTACGCGTTTCCAAGATAACGGGTCTTGACAGACAGACGGGCGGACGTACGGACGAACGAACAACAAAATGATAATATAAGGGTTCCGTTTCTTTTTTTGAGGTGCGAAACCCTAAAAATGGGATTCATCAAAGCACGGGCCCACTTCCGATTCGCGATCTAAAACGGTGCGATAATGAACCTATTTTGGGGTATTGGTGTTGTATCAGAGTCTATAAATGAAATCACAGAAGTTTGCAAATTCTGTATTGCAGGTGACAGGCTAAAAACAGTTTACATAAAATGTTAATTATACTATTAAGTTACGCACTTGACCCTGAGTACAGAAGAGGCGCCTAGTCTCTGAAGGATACGAAGAGTGACTTATTTGTTGACTCTGAAGGAAACGACTGGCTGGATAAAGCGCCTGCGCTCGTTCTGTGACATTCTGTTTTATTATTGCTAAAGTGTTGACTCAGAGCTCTGAGACCCTCCAATTTCATTATCCTAAAATTAATCTATTTTAGGTAGATTGTCTTTTAGCTACGAGCCATGTTAACATCATAACATTGTCTCTTCATCCACACCATATTATACATTATCTTTCACACCTCCCTCACTCTCCACGCCATATTAAAAATTGAGGTTTATCTGTGAGTTGCAGATAACCTCGCACCGCTCTCTGGATCCTATATCACACCTACCGGCAGAACAAACATCATTTATCAAGTCACCGCGGAAGTGTCACTTCTTCAAGCTCATAAAGGTCTATGCACGTTACAACGGGAGGCGACATAGGGGTGACAGTATTCCATTCTAAAATAATCCTTCGGTACTACGAAGTTAGAGGCTACAATATACGTGCAAAAAAGCCCGTTCCCGTGTCGTGCCCATCGGCAACACGTGACTGTTTTTTTTTGCGTTACTATTTGAGTCTAGTCTTAAAAGTATTTATGGATTATTTTAGTCTGTATATTCTTTTAATGAAAAAATATGCAGCATAAATGTATTAGAAGCAAGACTTAAAAAAAAGTTTATAGGTATCAATGGTGTGTATTTTAATGTTCAATAATTGTTTAAACTACTTTGAAATTGTAAAACAACAAGCAGATTTTATTATAATTGATGAAGACACCAGAACCATATATCTACAATTCCTTTTTGTAATTTATTTATTTATTTATTTATTTATTTATTTATTTTTATTTACATAAATATTGCAACATTACAGTAATTAGGTACACCAAAGCGTTACAATACAATATAACTGAGTACTACGTATCAAACATCTTCTAGCATTCTCTTGCATACCTTCATCACACTTCCAATCCCATCCGCAAACACATCACACTCTGGTGCTTCAGCGAGCAGGGCACAGAGTAACCGCAGCGCACGCGCGACTGGCGAGTGCTGGTACTGGTTGGTGCGGGCTTCTATCTCGGCGAATAGTAATATAATTTAGTACGAAATTTAAAATTTTTTAATTATGAATTTACGAAAGCACACGTTTAATGGGTAAAAACTGGAAATTACGGGAAAAACTGCCTTATCTTTTTGGACCTTCACTTCACAGTAAACGTGGATCTCAGAGGGCTTGACTTTCGAACCTTCTAAGGGCATGGGGGCACTCACCCACTGCAAACTGACATATGATTAATCACCACGTCTGAACGCTAATGAAGCCTTACTGTACCGTGCCATCCGTCACACCCACATCGTGTAGATATGTGACGTAACTTGAAATAAACTGTACATTACATTTAATTCAATTTTGGTCGGTCTGTAACCATTTTTTTAGCATAAGCATAAGTCACACCCACATCATGTAGGTAGATATGTGACGTAACTTGAAATAAACTGTACATTACATTTAATTCAACTTTGGTCGGTCTGTAACCAATTTTTTAGCATAAGCATAAGTCACACCCACATCGTGTAGATATGTGACGTAACTTGAAATTAACTGTACATTACATTTAATTCAACTTTGGTCGGTCGGTAACCAAATTTTTAACTAACTACAAAATCAAGAATCTGAAAATGTAGGTTGATATTTCTTGAAAATGTAGGTTGATATTTCTTGAAAATGTAGGTTGATATTTCTTGAGCTTAAAGAGTTTTATGCTATAACATCAGTGCCATTAAATTTTTAAATAAAAAATAAAAATCGACTTCAAAATACTACAAAGTTAGAAATAATTTAGAATAATTAATACCATAAAATTAGAAGTACGTATAAATATAGGTATTGTAGAAGCATAATTTGTAGTCGGTCCCCAGTTTCATGACCAGCACACATATTTTGGGCACCGACTCGAAATTATACTTCTACAATACCTACATTTATACGTGCTTCTTATTTAATGGTATTCTTTTTAATTATTTCTAACTTTTTAGTGCTATAGTGTTTTGAAATCGGTTTTTTTTATTTTGTATTTTTTAGTGGCGGACCGGGAGAAAATAAACAAGTCCCTTATAACCATAATTTATCCTACTTTATCCATAATTTATCCTATTTTTTGCTTTTTAAAGTTCCCAATTTCCATCTCCAAAAGTTCCTGATTGGAACAGTCAAAAGGATCTTAGCGCACGCTTTGAAAGAAATTGACATTTTAAAGGTCAGTAAATATAATGCTACAATTATAAGTCAATATTTTCATTGATATCTTGTATTTTTGTGAACAACAAAAAAGTTTGGCCTTTGTATCTACGTAATGAGATGATATACAGCCTCCAGTGGCGTGGAATACAAAACGCCAAGATATTGAGATCTCGGTATTCCGTAAGAAATCCAAATATAATATGATATTTTACGTTTGCACAGATGAAGAGTCTGTTTAGTTTCTTATTTAAATAGTTCTCGTATCGAGTAAACGTATCACTAGAAACTGACAGTTCGTAAGACTTCAGTTGATGACGTACATCCGCGCATGACGTAGTTCCGGTTCCGCAGATTCTGGTTAATTTTTTTTCGCTTTGAAAATGTATTAAAGCAGCCCAAATCTAAAAAATATAAAAACATAACTTAATGTTTGTAGGGCAATGCCTATTGGAAACATTTCGAGAAAGAAATTTTTTTCTATTAGAACGAAATAGAAAAAAAATTCATTCTCGAAATATATAATCTAAATTGTCTCTTCCATACTAAATTCGCTGACTATCTTCACTGTTTAGTAGCTAAATAATGAAATGGGTCATACTCTAGTACAGTAATAATAACTTCCACACAACACAATCCCCAAAAGTTGACCTGGTTCCAAATAGAGTTGCCAACCCTTCTATATAATATAGTATCCTACTATATTAGGGGCCCAAATACTATATTTCTAAAAAAATATTTAGTAGGAGAAACTACTATATTTTGCGTAAAGCGGAACTCAAGCTTAATCTTTTTCTAAAGCTCGCTCTTCAAGTCTAAGTCCATGAATCGGCACGACTGCCGCTATTTTTTACTACTTTTTTACCATTATTTTGCCATCTACTATATTTTTAGAGGTAATAGCTTCAAAAATACTATATTTGTTAAAAAAAAAGTTGGCAACCCCAGTCCCAAACTAGGACACCATGTGCTGTGGTAACCAGGCGATGATATCACAAACACGTTTGTAAAAATGTACGGCAGCTCCTAGTGGGAATCGAACCCACGACCTCTGTTTTGTTATCAAGCGTCTTAACCACTAGGCCAAAGGGGCAGTTAATTAATTTAGCAAAACAAGGCTTACCGTGTTAAAGTAACTTATGTCACTTTTCCCGAAAATTTTCGGTCGACAGCAGCCTATACCGTCATCACACCGAGGGGTTTCTGGATTATACCGGGTTTAATAAAATCCCCATTTACATCAGACTAAGCTGTCGGGACCCTACAGGTGCTGGGCAAGCCTACTCCATCTAAAAAACAATATCCCAGTCACTGCCGCGTCCGAGTGGTCCCTTCCCCAACCTAGTGTGAGTGATGGTGCCACTGGACACTGTATAAATCGTCTATCTCATTACGTTTTTTTTTTACATCAGAAAATGGGGATTTTATTTTATATAAAATGTTCTGTCCGTCAATACGAATAAATCCCTAAAACATCGTGATCGCGAAAAAAATATCATGTGTTCCATACATTTCAGGGCCGTTACAGTGTGTCCAATCCAATCAGTCGGTCGGTTCCTCAACGCTGAGGATCGTTGCCGCTATGACGAGGATGGGTGTAGAGTGCGCTCCATCTGGCCCTGTCGTTCGCTGTGTGGACCGCCTGGTGAAACTGAAGTTTATGGATATCTAAAATGTACGGAACATTTAGACGGTAAGGGTGGCTTGCAGAGACACGCTAAACCGAGATTTAGTTCAATTATGTCGACACTTTGACGGATAATGTGTGGAAGAACTGTCAAAATTTCGACTTAAATCGGTTTAGCGCGCTTCTGCAAGCAACCTTTAAACTTTAGTATGAAACAATAACGCGCTTTTTAAGTTTTCACAATAGTTAAAGTTCTTTATATTGACGATTAGAACCGCTCGTTTTTGAGGATTTTGTATATTAGGGACCGTAGATTAACCCAGTCGAGCCTGATTACCATAGCATAGGGTATCATAGTTTGGGACCAGGTCAAATGATTGTATTGTGTGGAAGTTATTTATAAGCAGCCTATATATACGTCCCACTGTAGGGCACAGGCCTTCTCTCAGAGAGAGAGAGTTGGGCTTAATCACCACGCGTGCCCACCGCGGATTGGCGATTTCAAGCGCTGAGCTATATGAATAGCTCAGACACTCAGGTTTCCTCACGATGTTTTCCTTCACAGTTAGCGAGTGGTATTGCTACTGTACCTTCACAAATGTACATAACCTAGAAAACAAAGTCATAGGTACATGCCCGCACTGGGACGTTGGAAGTTATTTATTTATCATTTACTTATCCCTCTACAAAGCCATGACGTAACGAGCGAACGATTAAAACGTTCATAATGCTCGAACAGGCAGTCTTTGCGTCAAGCATTGACGAAAGATTTGTTGCAGATTAGCCTTTATTCCTACCAGCAGAGGAACTGCCCGAGCTTCCTTAAATCTGCAGCAAATTAGCCTTTATTTGAACTGTCCGAGCTTCCTTTATCCGCTACCAAACGTGTGAAAGGAAAATTTTAAAATTGAGAAAACATTCGACAAAAAGCATTTAAGTTAAGAAAATTGTTACAAACTATTATACATACACACAAACATAAACTCACACATGTATCCCAGAGAGGTAGGCAGAGACCAGGGACTGCCACTATTATTGACGAAATGTTAATTGACCTTTATATCCATTAGGAAACCGCAAAGTTAACGAAGTAGCTGAGAAGCCCTCAAAAATATTATAGGTAGGTACTGATCTGATCGTAGTTAATATAATGTTATGACTGTGTCGTTGGTCTAGCGGCATTACGTCTGATTACCTAGCCAGAACTCGTCGGTTCGATTCCTACTAGGGGCAGCCGTACATTTGTACAAATGGCCTCAGTTTGGCTGTATTTCCATGTTTGTTATGTCCTTGCCTGGTTACAATAGCACAGGGTATCCTAGTTTGGGACCAGGACTAGTGATTGTGTTGTGGGTAAGATATTAATTAAGCAGCCTATATACGTCCCACTGCAGGGCACAGGCCTTCTCTCAGGGAGAGAGTATTGGGCTTAATCACCACGCGCTGAGGTATGTGAATAGCTCAGACACTCAGGTTTGCTCACGATGTTTTCCTTCGCCGTTAGCGAGTGGTATTGCTACTATAACTTCACAAATGCACATAACATAGAAAACAAAGTCATAGGTACATGCCCGCACTGGGAATTGAACCTGAGTCTCTCGCGTGCGAGTCCAATGCTCTACCCACTAGGCTGTCGCCGTTACCCTTTATGTATTTACTAACTTGGATTTAAAAAACAGCATTCAATTCGGCAGTTTGCAACGCCACAGACTGACACACGTAAACACAGACACACGGACAGACTAAGCGTTTGATTTTAAGCGCGCCTCCTTTTTCGACGTCGGGTGCTAAAACATACATGGTGCTCATTTTACACCCTCTATTTTCTTGTTTCGCGTGGCTTAGCGCTAAGCTCCACTAATTGGGCGTGCGGAGATTTAAAGCATCCTGTGTGGGTAGCATGTTTGGTTTTGTATATGTTTTCGTATATGGATATATTATATGAATATATACGTGTATGTGAATGTTGAGGAAGCGAAAGTGATCTGTCAGGATCGTGGCAAGTGGCAATCCCTGGTCTCTGGCTACCTCTCTGGGATACAGGCGTGAGTTTGTGTATGTATGTATTTATGTTTGTTTTTCTGTAGGATTGAGAACGTCATTGTTTTCATTTAGATGTTATTATAATAGATGAGAAACTCCTATTTACGTGTTCAAAAAAAAGTTGAGGTTTATTTTATTCCATTCAACTTTTGTCTGATTGTAGCGGTTGATAAAAATCGTTAAAATATGGAAAGCAATAATGTCTATCAAGTTGTTGGCTAGCTCTAGCTCAATTATTCTTAAGAAATATGAAGCCCTAATATAAATTTCCTAACTTTCATTGTGTTTCAGACCAACTGTTTGCTTATACCCAGAGAAAAGCTGAATAAAATTAAACATACAGTTATGTTTCTTATACCTAACTTTTATAATCTCCACTTAGTGCTCATGTCATATCATTACTTTTATATCGTGATGGTTGTGATCTGTTTTGTACATCATATAAAATAAAATAAATAAATAATCGGCTGTGCTGGCAAATGTTATAAATTAGATAAAAGTTTGAACACAGTTCACGTTCACCTAAAGTTCCCGTTTCTTTTCGAATCCGCCTAGAATAGGCTAGCTCTAATGAATGTTAAATTAAGACGCTACGCCCATTAGGGGGGAACTTTCTTATTATAAATTTAATAAACGCTACCGGAGCCTATTAGGTTATAACAAGTGAATGTAGTCTTACTCCGAGACGGATTTATGCTCTTTTACTACCTACCAGCTTGTTAATGTCGGTAGGCTAGAGCCTGCTGCGTATTTGCGGAGACTCTATTTTCAAGCTCTTGACTTTACATTACTAAAAATAGTTTTTGTTGGCAACCCAACAAAGTATATTTATTTGAATGTTTTGTAGCTGTGGCAACATTGTACTCTTTTCTCTTCTCTGTGTCACCGTTGAGCTGTAATGACGTTCTAATATACAATAAATAATTTAATATGTGAAATCTAGCGTTTCCGTGCTCCAAACCCTCCACAGTCAGTCCAGACCTCTACATAATTTGGTCCTTCGCGAAACAGCGGCCCTGGATGATTTTGGTTTGGTTGCACGCGATCCTGAGCGACGCCCCCATTGCGGTTATGTAGAGGTCTGGACTGACTGTGGAGGGTTTGGAGCACGGAAACGCTAGATTTCACATATTAAATTATTTATTGTATATTAGAACGTCATTACAGCTCAACGGGTACACAGAGAAGAGAAAAGAGTACAATGTTGCCACAGCTACAAAACATTCAAATAAATATACTTTGTTGGGTTGCCAACAGTTTTGGTTTCGTTTGAGAGATTAATAATGCAGCTAAAATACGTCTCAGTGTAAGGCATAAGCCTTTTCTCAGAGAGAGAGAGTATGGGCTTAATTATCACGCGTGCTCACCGTGGATTGGCAATTTTAAGGCCTGATGTATGTGAACGCCTCAGGCATTCAGGTTTAGCCACGATGTTTTCCTTCACAGTTAGCGAATTGTATTGCTAGTACAAATTCGAAAATGTATGTAACTTAGAAAACCAAGTCATTGGCACAAGCGCCGGGGTTCGAACCTATAATCTCTTAAATAGGAGGTAAGCGTTCGACTGACAGCCCTATCACCGCATACAGCTACCACCTCGGTGCTTGTGATTACCAGGTGGGTTGGCAATCGTTGGCTCCAGGGTTAGAAATCATACCTTTTTGGCTGTACAATCTCTCAATAATGTTAATAGTGATTTTTAGGAGCCATGGCCTAATACTGAATGCAAAAACCCGGGACAAGATAACATTAACGCCAAAAACGGCCGTTTTTGGCACAAATTCTATTTGAATCGTGTGATTTTAAAACGACACATGTCCTTTCATTACAACTTTGCAGGAAATAGAAAAAAACTGTTTTATTCAAATACTAATATCTACAACAGCAATATTTTAGCATATTATATTGATTTCTGTATGAATAAACTACAATTTTTTTTTCTAATGTAAATCAATAGGTAGGTGTAAATAATTTAATAAAAAAAATGGGCAATTGCACATGTGGCTTGTGTTGTTTTAAAATCACACGATTCATTTAGTCCCAGGTTCGTGATTCTAGGTTCTTTTTCGTATGTCCTAACAATCACTGTTAGCATGATTGAGAGATTGTACAGACACTTTTTGCAAATCA
Source organism: Yponomeuta evonymella (assembly GCA_963969515.1). NCBI lineage: Eukaryota > Metazoa > Arthropoda > Insecta > Lepidoptera > Yponomeutidae > Yponomeuta > Yponomeuta evonymella. The sequence goes on from OZ018354.1 coordinate 3,014,743, forward strand.
TCATCAGCCATTTGACGCCCACTGCAGGACATAGGCCTCCTTCCTGGTTTTCCTATCCATGAGGGGTTTTGCCACAATCGCCACGCTTGGCAGGCGGGTTGGCGATCGCGGTATGCGGTTGGAATCACAGGAAGACGCTGCTGCCCGTCTCCTGGTAATGTATTTCCTTAGTCGCCTTCTGCGACATCCACGGAAGGAATGGACTTTTTGCAAATGCGATCTGTAAAAGACGATATGATTTTTTTTTTCATTGGTGGCGCTAGTTGGCCCACTGGATCCCCCTAACCGGCTGCTCCCGGACTATAAAATGAGGCCAGTACTTACTTAGGCTTAATGCCCTCCCCAGGCTCCGGGTGCATACTTACTCGTAGTTTATGAAGGCGGTGCAAGTTGTACCTTCGTGGTATTATACTATTACTTCCTGTATTGATCTTGAGGAAATTCACTACAAACTAATATTAATAAAAGTAATAAAATCCAAACACGTCTATTCCGTCAGATATATTTTAGAGAAGAGAACCACAGACAATAATGTTGCTAGGTAGTTAATACAAACTCCAACATGCTGGGGGCCTCAAGAAGCAAACTAAGCTTCATTTAAAATAATAATTGCAAACACAAAGCTCTACATTAATATAGAAATAAAAACCTCGCAGCTCTCAGCATACCGGGTTACAATTACAGAATTAGTAATTAAACTAATACAATCTCCTTATTCATGCATTTAACAAAAGTCTAAGTATAATTCATAAAATTATGTAAATCTAAGTTTTCTATACTATTATTGTATTAAGTGTGGCGAGCACATGTCAACTCTGCGCGCGCACTATAAACTCCAACATTCCTACATCGCGCAAGCAAAATGTTTCACATGACATACCATAAATATAACGTCCGACGAACATCAGTCGGACCGGCCGTCCCCAGGCATACGATCTGCCTGGCGGGAAATTTCCCTTTAAAGTGGAAGAGCACGATCACCCGCTCTACCCTATAGTGGTGACCCTCGACAGAACAATGTCAACCTTCCTTCGCTCTCGCAGCACCCCACATACAATCAGTCTCAAAGCAAGGCCAGCATCCTCTTCCCTCTCACCTCATCAGATCCACTACAGTCAACGCACCGACTACTGGTACTGATGGTGATCTCCCCCAACCCTTCGGCACGGCAGCCACACAGCAACAGCGCACGTTGCCAGTGGTACAGCAGCCTTCACCGGTTCCTACCACATGCGCGGACCCCATGGTACTGTCGCCGGTGAAGTGACTGTTAGCTGCCGAACACCCTCAACCGCTAGTCGACTCACTGACTCAGCGCCTCCTGGCACTTGCAGGCTTTAGAGCACAGACTTCGATTCCTATCAGACCTAGCTATGCGTAGCTACGGTCTTGAAGGGGAGTGATGTGGCGAGCACATGTCAACTCTGCGCGCGCACTATAAACTCCAACATTCCTACATCGCGCAAGCAAAATGTTTCACATGACATACCATAAATATAACGTCCGACGAACATCAGTCGGACCGGCCGTCCCCAGGCATACGATCTGCCTGGCGGGAAATTTCCCTTTAAAGTGGAAGAGCACGATCACCCGCTCTACCCTATATTAAGTATTAAGAACAAGATAACTTCTTGTAGAAAAATAAACCTTTGTTACATTTCAACAAAGACAAAGTCTTATAATATGACAAATAAAACGCTTTTGATAGCTTTATATTGAAACAAAAAATAACAACTAACATTTGCCCTATTCGATAGGTAATACACACACTTTGGTAATTGACCTGATATGTGTTCTACGGTTAGGTGTCATGACTTCAAAAGCCCTAACTTTATTGTCACTTCCGGGGAAAACACGAGTAACTCTTGCCATAGGCCAAGATAAAGGAGGTGTATTTTGTTCTACTAACAAAACTAGAGTTCCTACTTTAATATTACTTTGAGCAGCTTGCCATTTAGGGCGACACTGTAATACATTTAAATATTGTTTATACCAAACTTTCCAAAAGGATTGAACCATATTATGACAGATATTCCACATTCTAAGCCTACCTAAAGGGATTTCACTAACGTCATGTTCCGGATAAGTATTGAGTGCTGTACCTATTAGGAAATGACCGGGGGTTAGATAAGAAAAATCATCACAATTTGAGGTCATTGGAATCAAAGGTCTTGAATTGAGCACTGCCTCAATTTGGGTTAATACCGTATATAGTTCTTCATAAGTTAACAGAGCCTTTTGAATAGTCTTTTTTAAATGAGTTTTTGTGACCTTAATCGCGGCTTCCCACAGTCCTCCAAAGACAGGTGAATAAGCTGGGATAAAGTGAAAATTAATTTGATTTTGAATAGCAAAATTATTAACCTTCATTTGGTGATCTTTTGAGTTAAAAAGTTTATAAAGTTCTGTTAACTGTGAACTCGCGCAACGAAATGTACTAGCATTATCACAATAGCAGTCACTTGGTAGACCTCGACGAGAAATAAAGCGTCTAAAGCAAGCTAAAAAAGTGGCTGTGGATAAATCAGATGCTAGTTCTAGATGCACCGCTTTGGTGTGAAAACAAACAAAGACACAAATGTAGCCATTTCCAACAACTGATCGCCTAATCCTTGAGTTCTTAACTTTAACAGGACCTGCAAAATCTATTCCCGTTTTTTGGAAAGCTCGAACTGGTTTCATTACCCTACTGCTAGGCAACGAACCCATCAGCTGTTTGGATGCACTGGCTTTTGACCTAAAACAAGTTATGCATTTATATGTTAGTTTTTTAATTTCTCTTATGCCATTCACTAGCCAATAGTTTTGATTTAATAAAGATAATAGCAACTTTGGACCTGCATGTAGCTGCCTAATGTGTTCATTAGTAATAATTAATTCTGTAAGCTTTGATCCTTTAACAAGAATAATAGGATGCATTTGACCATAAGTTATATTTGAAGCCTGTAGTCTACCGCCTACTCTTAACATACCTTTGCTATCCAGAAATGGATGCAATGGTTTCAAAGATCCAGTTAATGGCTTGCCTACGGTAATTGCTTGAATTTCAGAATGAAAATTTTTATTCTGGTCATGCTTTATTAATACATGCAACGCTTCCTGCAACTCGCTAGCCTTTAAAAAGCCTGAAACTATTGGAGCATTTCTATCGTGTACTTTCATTTTTAAATTATTACAGTATCTACGGCATAACGCCAAAATACGTATTGCACTATTAATATTAGAGTATTTATTAATAAATGATTCTAAAAAGTTATTGACTTTTAATGCTACCAGAACTACTTCTGGACCGGTTATATCAATATTTGCAGAAGTTTTTAATTCTGGCAGATTAACAGGGGAAACGGGCTTATGAATGGTGTAGTCATATTTACAGTCAAGTAGAAAAGTGGGGCCGTGCCACCAAAGCGAGTTGTCAGCTAACTCTTTTGGATCGACACCCCTACTTATGAGATCGGCAGGATTGTCCTGCGACTGTACATGTAACCATGTCCAATTCCCTGCTAATTCTTTAATAACACTTACCCTGTTTGCTACATAAGGTAGGAGTTTTGTTATCTCTATATTTTGGATCCATGCAAGTACTATTTGTGAGTCACTAAATAATATTACATCGGAAATATTTATTTTTAATTTTAAAGTTTGATAAACGCTGGAAGTAAGCTTTGCTAGTAATAGACAAGCATTAAGCTCTAGTCTAGGTACGGTGAGAGGTTTAGATTTTGGATTTATGCGTGATCTTGAACAAATTAAAGAAACAGTACTAATACCTGTATCATTTGTTATTCGCAAATATAGGCAACATCCATACCCTGTATTAGATGAAGCATCAGCAAATCCAACAAGTTGCACTACGCTAGACATTTCTGCTACTGGAATGTGTCTGTCCAAGTAAATAGGTTCCATATTAGCCAGGTTCTCAGAAAATTGCAACCATTCAGTCGTTACTTGATCACTAGGCTTATCGTTCCAACCTATCTTTTCAGACCACAATTTTTGCATTATTTCTTTAGCGTTTACTATAATTGGAGAAGCAAAACCTAAAGGATCGTAAAACCTAGAGATACAACTTAGGATACTACATTTGGTGATCTTTTTAACATCTGTAGTATCTGGACTTGAAATTATAAAACAATCTCTCTTTAAGTTGTATGTTAAGCCTAAAGTTTTAATATTATAATTACATTCTTGCTCAAACTCATAATCATCAAGTAATAGCTGAGTTTTAGGAATTGTCGATTGCACTACTTTATCATTTGACGACCACTTATGAGTTTCAAAGCCACCAGCTTTCAGGATTTCAATCAACTGACGCTTTGTTTCTAACAGAATTGCTGAATCGGAATGGCTATACAAAACGTCATCTACATATGTACAGTTCTTTAAGACAAAAGCTGCTAGGGGCCAATCCTTTTCATACCTATTAGCCAATTCTAACAGACAGCGCGTTGCAAGGTAGCTCGAGCTTTTTAAACCATAAGTGACTGTGTCCAAGCGTATGCAACGAATAGGTTGACTTGGATCACTGCGCCATAAAATGTTTTGTAAAGAAGTGTTTATAGGATTAATTATTATTTTTCTAAACATTTTCCTAATATCAGTTGTAAATATAAATTCACCGTGTCTAAATAAAAGCAAAATATCAAACAAATCTCTTTGTACTTTTGGACCGTTTAGAAGTAAAGTGTTAAGCGATACTTTCTTATTGGTAAGCATAGACCCATCGAAAACTACTCTTAGAGGTGTAGTTTTACTAGCTTCGTTAAAGACGGCATGGTGTGGGATAAAATAAATAGGATCCTTCGAAAAATCATACTCATTAATATCAAAATAATGACCATGGCCTAAGCTAACATATTCGTCAATGAAGTCCTGATATTTTGTAAGTAAATTTATACTCTTATGTAGTTTTTTTTCGAGATTTAAAAATCTGAATAGAGCTAATTCAAATGAATTGCCTAATGTATTATTGACTTTATCTAGCTCTAATTTAAGAGGTAAGTCTACTTGGAACTTGCTGTCCTTAAGTATAACAGACTTAGAAAATATTTGCTCAGCAAGTTCTGATTCGCTACATCTTTCTATCATGACCTCTGGAACCTTTTCTGTGGCCCAAAAGTTTTTAAGTTGCTCATCAACATCAGGAATTATAGACTCACATGAGTGACAATGAAGCGCAATTTTTACCTTTTTGTTTGTATTAGTAGGTAACGCACCACCAATTATGTGTCCTAGCTGAGTATTCATTATAGCAGGTTTAGTAGAAATAGACGGAGATGACAGATGGCTCTGTAACTGCTTGCTCTGTTCTTTTCCTATTGCCAGTACATCATTGGGACCTGGTATAATAATCTGGAAAAAGACATCAGCAGCTATAAGCATATTTATATCAGAGGGAGAATGAAAGCTATCATCTGCTAATACTAAGCCTGGGGGAATATTTAGCCTTGATAAATCAATAGGACTCTGGGGCATCTTGCATGTTATTGTGTCAACTACATTAAAGTTAATCATAGTTCTGAAATTGGATGTTAATGAGTGAATTTCCAGTGGTATGGAGTATTTAATAATACTTTCGTTATTGCCAATACCTATAATGCTGGAGTTGGATTGTCTTGGAGTTATGCCTAAGACATTGACGACCTTACTTGTAACAAGTGACGCTTGAGAACCTGTGTCAAGTATTGCTTTTATATGTACTTCCTTACCATCTCCAGCGAACACTTTTATGCGAGCTGTTGGAAGTAAAACATTGTTAGATGTGTTAGATAAAAGACTGACTGGCTCTATTTGTTCAGAATGTATCAAAGAGTTATGGGGTTTTTTGCAATGAATACATTTGAAGTGATATTTGCATTTGCCACTATGTTTATTAAGACAAGTTTTGCACAATTTGCTGTCATTCACAAATTTGATTCTGACAGGTACGGGCATTAATTGGAATTCCTTGCAACTAAACAGTTTATGATTAGGAGACTTACAGTGCAAGCAGAAGACATCGGTCCTCTGAGAACTGCTAGCTATGTGTACAGCATGCTTTGGACTTGGCAGGGTTGCTTGTATAGCCTCCACGTTGTCCATGGCTATGGCACGCTTCTCCATAAACTCGAGCAGCTCTACGACTGTAGGTTCTTCCCTAATATTCCTATCTAGTTGAAATGCACGCGCGGTTTGTGGATCTATCTTACGTGTTAAAATTACAATTAGAATGGGATCCCATGTATCCACGCCGAAACCTAAGTTTTTTAAAGCAGCGATGGATTGTTTAGTCATGGAAATAAAGCTTCTAATATTATTGTTGCTCTTCCCTAGCATCGGTAAATCAAGTAAAGTGGTGACATATTCTGAAACGATGTTATTTCTATTATAATACCTATCCTCTAGTAGTTTTAAAGCCTCCAAGTAACTGCTATTGACAATTGGTAAGTTTTTAATTACATCAAACGCCTCATCCCTTAGAAACGACCTCAAATAGTGAAGCTTGTGTACTTGCTCTAGCTTTGAGTCTTTGTCGACTAAGGACTTAAACATATTAATAAACGTTACATATTTCGCAGAAGACTTACCGTCGAAGGGATCTACATTTATGGTAGGTAATATAATCTTGCCTGGTGGCGAAGAGGTTACAACTGTAGTGGTACTATCACCTTTTTCCATAGCGTCATCTATTGCATCTTTCAGCGCGGCTTCTGTGGTGTAGTATTTGTTTTCTACTAGTAAAATATCTTCGCCATCCTCCGGGTCCATCATGAAGATTCGTTTATTGATTGTTTCGTATTCACGGAACGCGTTGACCAAGTGGTTTAAGCGGGTCTGAAGCGCGTTGTAACTTTCTGTTACTATTGCCGGAATACTATTATGCAACCTAGTTATTGTCCGTTTGATGTAGCCTCTCTCCGCCACCAGTTCACCCTTTGTTTTATCTGCCATTTCTACTTACCTACAAGAACCTAAAGCACATAAAAATATAAACAGAATATAAGAACAGAAAATTCTCTTAAATCGCTACAAGTTTCCCGATATAAAAATCTACGCGGAAAAATCGGAAGCGGAATTCTTTCTTGCTGTCTCCTTCCTTTGTCTGTTTGATATTCTTCTGTGGTTGGCCGTTATACTTGCGCTGCTCGTCCAACCCGGTCGATCGTCCACCCGGACGAATTTGTGCGAATCCGTGTACGGTAGGCAGCACAGAGTAGAGTGTAGATGCTTGGCAGATAATTTCTATGAGCGGCAGTTTATGGTCAGTATTGCTGTCAAGTCGGCAAATAGATTATTCTTTGGAGTCGGCTGACATGTCGACAGAAAATGCCAATGGCGGATAGATGAATAAACGTCAAAAATTTTCTTATGACGAAACTTCGATGAATTTCAGGAATATCTTATGCTTTTGTAATTTTTCGATGAATGATAGTAATGGAATAGATGTTACTTGCGTGCTTGCTCCTATTTAGCAGGGTTATTGCGATGAGAGTTGCCTGTAAGGCTCCGTGAAGAATTTGATGCTACACGAAGAGGCAGCCGTTTGCATCGATTGCTAAATTTTTGAGGATGATTTTATACTTCTAATTCGATTCTTTGTGGACTGCAACTATTATGGGTGATTCACTCAGGTCTAAGGACCATTTTGTATTGATCTTGAGGAAATTCACTACAAACTAATATTAATAAAAGTAATAAAATCCAAACACGTCTATTCCGTCAGATATATTTTAGAGAAGAGAACCACAGACAATAATGTTGCTAGGTAGTTAATACAAACTCCAACACTTCCATAATAGGCTTAATGATTTACCTTGCAACAGTAATAGTACAAAGTATAACGTTATATGCGCAGGAGTTTTCCCAAAGAAAATTAATTCTTACCCGTACATAACTATAAACAATAAGCATTATAGCATTAAGTTCGCCATATTGCCACTGTATTTTTTACTTTTGTGCAATAAACGTATTAATTAATGGTATTTTATTTGTAAATATAGAATTTATGACAATTATATATTATTACCATTTATATATTAATTAAGTCCAGTTTTTTATTTCAATTTTCGTTTTCTTTTTGTTGTAGGTATTATGAATAAATTAACGTATTAATAATAATGATAAACACGACGTTTGTAAACTAAGGAAACTTAGAACGACAGAACCATAAGAACGCAAATAGTTTTATAATACAAATGTTTAATTTTCCTAGAACGAAAGAAAAGTTATGCACCGAATAAACAATTATTTAGGTTTGGCGCATCGCATCATGAAATTCATTGAATTAAAGTTATCTCTTACATAATTTTGATTATTGAGTGTTATCGAGAAATTATAGAAAAAAATTACATACAGCCCTATCACACTAGCGATTTGCATGCGACTTAAAAGCGATGCGATTGCGCAGCGTACATGCTGCGACGCCATTGCAATGACGTTGCGCCGTCGCGGCGATGTCGCCGCGATTATCAACGTCTACGCCATTTTGTATCGCGATCGACAGTCCGCCCCATCCCACTTGAGTCATATCAAAGATACGTATGTAAGCGGACGTAGCATCGTTTAGAGGTGATACAATGGATACAAAGTTATTTATAGCTAAAATTAAAAATCTTCCCATTATATGGGCTACATAGTTGTCGCTCCCTCCCAGTCGATTGCTTGATAATGAATCCTCCCAGATTCATCGTTGACTTGTATCTGCTTTCGTTTGCTGCGTCTTCGAAGTAAAAAGGCCAGCAGTAGTGTTCCTCGTCACATCAATCCATTTGGCTACTGTTGCGGCCGTATTGTGTTAATCTGTATCGGCGATGACGACACTACTGTAAAAAATATTCTGTGAACTTTTTTCTCTCTGGTTTTCCCGCTGGGCTCAACCGACACCTTTTTATATTTTCAACACTGATTTTTAAAACGCTAACTAAACAAAGCTACATACGACCAGCTATTTTAAAATACTTCTAACAAAACATTCAGGCCTAACTAGCTACTGAGTGTCCAAAACGCGGATCGCACGCTGCGAGCTCGCCGCGCCATCGCGGCGACCTCGCGCTCGCAAATCGCTAGTGTGATAGGGCTGTCAGTGCATCTTCGTGGTGCAAACTGAAACTGCCATACTGTGACACTTTATTACATAAAATATGATTTTACATTGGTAACTTTAACCAGCGTGCGTGCATGCACCCACTGACTAATGAAAGTTGATGAAGCGAAAAAGATTCGTCAAGCAGCAAAACCTGGTCTCTGCCTACCCCTTCGTTATACAGACGTGAAAGTATCCGTGATTTATCTATGTGACTTTAATTAACAATAGCGACAACATTTCTACCTCTATCTAACAAATCTTTATAAATAAAATGGAACCCAACCGAAACGCTTTACCGTCCAACAAATGGTACCCAGGTGCTCGGTGGTTGTCATAATTCGATACAAAGAATACTTAATACGCGCGACGGCACATGATTGATGCGCGGTCCAGTTTGGACAGTTTCCGGATAGAATGGAAGGTTACGAAAGGACGTTTACACACATTTCACGGACGTAAACTTAATGACCATAATTCCTGACGTAAAAGCAATAAAAAATCGCGATTAGACCCGTTAAACGTATAACTTTAACATCTTCGGGACTTAAACCGGGTTTTGACGGTCCTAGTACGCTCGGACCGTGTGCGTGGTTTTAGTTGATTCTGACGACGTTCAGTGGGGCCGAGTGCGTCGTCATAATCGACTAAAACTGTATGCACACGGTCCGAGCGTACTGAGACCGTCACAACCCGGCTTTCATGTGCACAGTTCCTGTTTCATTCGGTCTTTGACAAATTCTTAAACCCAACAGTCTATTTACAAAATTTTTGCGAGTGTAGTGTTTATGTGACCCTTTGTGGATCTTGGCCTCCTTCACTATCTTCTTCCACGTATCTCGGGCCCTCCAATCGATCGTTTATGTATCGTAGACTAATAATTGTGTTCGTTACAAGTTATATGTAGGAGCATCGCGTATCATTAAAAATACCAAGACGTATTGAGGTTAACGCGCACCTATATGCGAGAACGAATATCCGGTGAGATTTTACCGAAAGAAATTTTACCAATTTTAAAATACTTTGTATAAAATCCTATGAACCACGCATATCGACCCACGCCGCAGCGGGCGAATTTGGAATTCAGAATTGAAACGGAATGAAACTTGGAAGGTTTCAAATTTCTCACATCAACGACAAATTAGTAAATAAAATTTCATAAATATTAGAATTTCGTAAACGTTTTCTAACGAAATTCAATATTAGTTTGAAGAACTATGTTTTGAAGTTTCAAAGTGAACTCGGCAAATTTCGCAAAGCACTAGGTAATTAGAGCTTTAAATTCCCAACTTTTCACAGTAATCCTTTTTAGGGTTTCGTAGTCAACAAGGAACCTCCCCAACACCCAAAGAGTACCTCGTCTATACCTAAATTAGGGATGCAATTTTTTTCGCGCCTACACCATAATGTATCGTTGGATTGGTCGTTTAAAAATATTGTGCGTGTACGAAAAACATTTTTTTTTTATTTTGCGATCCATTTGTGAAATATTAAGCATTACAGCGCAAATTTTTGTTAGGGCAGGGCAGGCAGCGGAATTCATTCTTTAATGATAAAACCAGCCAAGTGCGAGTAGGACTCGCGCACGAAGGGTGCCGTACCAATATCTATACAATATATTAATATTTCAAGCATCTATTTCAAAGAATTCTTATAGCGGTAACAGAAATACATCATTTGTGAAAATTTCAACTGTCTAGCTGTCACGGTTCATGAGATACAGCCTGGTGACAGACAGATGGACAGTGGAGTTTTAGTAATAGGGTACCGTTTTTACCCTTTGAGTACGGAGCCCTAAAAATGACGCCTTTTGTCATCGGCTTTTTACTCGGACCTAGTGAGTGTTGTACTGTGATGTTGTATGTCAGCTTTGTACGTATCTGAAAAATACGAGCGATTTATAGGTTAATAACCTACAATAATAATAAATTATTCACTTAATTCCGGAATCACTTACTTGAATTTTCGTTGGAAGAGTCCGACTAAGTTTCGCTCTTACTCTAAGAGCTTAATCATGGCGTGTAGAGACGGAGCTCTCATCCGTCGGTTCCTCATCTCGAGAGACTAACCATGATTAAGCTTCTTCGATTAAGAGCGAAACCTGGTCGGACACTTCCGACAAAAATTGAAGTAAGTGATTTTGGAATTAAGTTAATAATATTAGGGGTTAAAGTAATTGCCGTTTTATTGCAATAGGTTCTTTGAATTGACATAGAATCTTCATGGTTTGAGGTTTTCGAATGAAACATTTTTCAAATGGTTTCTATGATGTTCTTTTTTTAAAAAATGTGAAACATTTGAATATCGACTTTCAATTGTTTTTGTTATTCAATTTAGACAAGAAAGATGGATACTGCGAAAATTCGAGTGATTATGAGGCACCCATTTTTCGTATTTTTTTTATTTTATTGATTTGACGCAAGTGAGTCAATATTGTGGGTAAGGTAACGTTAAACCACGCCGCTAATTCCTGGGTAGTTTGACTAGGGTCGGCTTCTGCCGGCCAAGTGCCGGCCAATATACTAATAGTACATTGACATTCAGCAAACAGAATGTAAATTCTTTACGTTGAAATAAATTATTGATTTCTGATTATAATTTGTAGTCGGTGCCCAGTTTCATGACCAGGACATATAATTTGGGTACCGACTCCAAATTATACTTCTACAATACCTACATGCATACATACTTCTAATTTAAATGATACTCTTTTAAATTATTTGTAACTCTTTAATGCTGTAGTGTTTTGAAGTCGGTTTTCGTTTTTATTTAATATTTGTTTTACTCTGTGTTTCTGTGGCATTTTGAATAAATGCCTTTTCGCTGCATTTAAAGACTACTTTGGTTAAGTGCACCAGAGCTATAGCTTCAAAATCACTTAGCAACAGAATCGCGCTCGGTGCCAAGTGACATCGATACTTAGAATAGGCGCCGTCCTGTTACCTATTTCTCCTCTGTCATAACCGGTGGGCAGGGGAATAACAAATCGCTTTTTAGGGCTTCGGGGGCCAGAGAAGTCCAGGTGACAGGCAACGACAAAAAACGTGATGTATTAGCGAATGTTTGTCCGTGTTTTTTGTTAGGGCTTTGGGGATTGTTTTTTTGCGAAATTTATTACGCACCTACAGGGGCGAGTTTGCAGGATATTAATATCTTCCTTTTACATTTATTTCTGATGATAGGTTTCTACAGGGTGACTTTAAAGTCGTTCGACTTTTTTTTAAAGAGACATTCAAGATAGAGGTCATGGATTCGATTCCCCCTCGGGCCGCCATACATTTGCCAGGTTACCATAACATAGGGTATTCTATTGGGACCAGGTCAAGTGATTGTGTTGTGTGGAAGTTATTATTGTCAGGATTTTGAAATATATGGCGCTAGATTTCAAAAATGTTTTTTTTTTCAAAATTTCTTGACTTAAGCATAAACAAACAAAATCAGAACGAAGAGTATTAAAAATTAAAAAAAAAACTTTGGGTCTAGTAGATCATATATTGATCGACATACACTTATACATTTAACATAATAAAAAAAAATTTCATGGTTACCGTACTTCCCATCACTTTGAATTGGTATTTACAGTTTCAAACCAAGGGTGAGAAATCACGAATATTTACAAATACATTACGCAATTACTGATAATAAATAATAATACTCTTTATAATAACGAAAATAATATTCCCTCAAAATTGCAATGACTGCCTTGTTAGTCTAGCCGTTAAGGCGCTCACCTAACAAAAAAGGGGTCGTGGGTTCGATTCTCACTGGGGGCCGCCGTACATTTGTACAAATGGCCTCAGTCTGGGTGTATTTACATGTTTGTGACGTCCTTACCTGGTTACCATAGCACAGTGTATCCTAGTTTTGGGACCAGGTCAAGTGATTGTTTTGTGTGGAAGTTATTATTATTATTAAATATTGCTTACAATTTCAAAATCACGCTGTAGTGGCAACTTCTACCTATAGTAGGCCTACCTAGTATAAATGTCGCTCCAGTGACCACTCAAATGCTATATAAATGATCTAACACAGTTGTCACGTTTTATTATTTCATGTCAGTTACGAAATAGTAGTTTATGTGACTGTCACATAATGAGGGTTATTAAAACACGAGCGAGATTTTAAAAAACGAGCCTTGGCGAGTTTTTTAATAGCATTCGCGAGTGTTTTAATACCAAGTTATGTGCAGTCTCATACACTACTTTATCTACACTCATGTCTTAATCTTCAAAGTAAGGAATCAAAGGAAAACACGTTTGACAAGCTTTGTACTATACATAAATCTACGGTTATTTTTGAAACAAAATGGCGCAATTTCGACAAAAGTATCTTGACATTCAATCGTCTGCACTCAGTTTTGCGCGCGCAATTTTAGGTATTTTTAGTTGCACTTTTGGTACCACGAAAATGAAATTAGGTTTTTATAGAGTCAACTTTTGACATTAAAAAAAAACTTAAGTTTTGTTCCGTGATCACAGCAACACTTTAAAAAAATAACTGTAACATAAAGTGAAAAATCTGACCTTTAATGTAACTTTATATTACACTTTTTTTTATTTTCTTTAAAGTTATGAATTGTTTAAAGCCTGTCAATATGTGTTTACCTTTGAATTCTTAATTTGAAGATTATGATATGAGTGTAGATAAAATATCATTATTTTGCCGAGAAGCGACCTTTTTAGGAGCGAGTTTTTCATCTAACAATTTAGATGAAATTACGACAAAAAACTTACGTTACGACACGTTGACTGACATAAAGTAAATCTAGCCTTTTCTATATTGTACTAGTTGCCAACAAAATCTTCAACTTAATAAATACATTTTGACCGAAGCTAGTGCAGTGTTTGTTGCAAAGCCACCCGTAATGTAACTGAAAATAGTAAAAGTAACAATTTCTTTTTGTTACCAACTGTACATAAATTATAATTAGTATGTCCTATTTTAAACTTAATGGAAGCAGCGAAATCATTGTGCTACGAGTGCTACGCCGTAGCAAGCTCGTGAGATGCTACGCGGACGGCGTAGCACTTTCGAGCAAGTCGTTTAACCGTCTTATTTACATCGGGTTAGCGTTCAAAATGGCTCTTATGGTTATCTAAAGTGCGCAAACGACAAACTCAGTCGTTTTGATGTTAGTAGAACTAGTTTACGTACAGTACTGGGCCGGTTGGATGCCAATGATTTTGTTCTATTTGTCACGTACGTTTGTAATAGCAATACTACTGTGGATGAAAACATAGTGAGGAAACCTGATCTCATACATATCTTAGACATGTAAGCATTTTAATTTATTTTGTTTTCTGGTGTGTACAATAAAGTGTTCTAATCTAATCTAATCTGACCTGACCTGAAACCTGAGCGTTGGAAAACACCAATCCATGCTGAACAAGCTTGGTGATTATGCCCATACTGTAAGAGAGGAGGCTTGTACTCTACGAACGTATAAAGGGTCATTTGTAAAATATTAATATTCCGAAACACGTCAATTAAGCTTTGTCTTATCAACTAATTGTGAGCTACGATTTTCTCCTTCTACTCTCATTTTTTTATATGTGTGAAATTTTCAAGGATAGTACAATATGTCCTTTGTCCTACATAGAATAATATCCATTATGTAATTATATTCTTTAAAGTAAAATCTATCCGATAGCCCCACTACAAAACAGCACAAATTAAAATCGGCTTCGCCACAATCGGGTAAATAGGGTTGTTTTTATCGGCTGCCTTTATTTATCCTGAAACACATCCAAATATATTAACACAACTTACATTTCCTGAGTCCCGTAGTCTAGTCTGTAGGGATATTTAAAGGCCTTTTATTTGCAAAACATGGCAGTGCCTGGTCACTGCCTACCTCTCTGTGATACAGGCGTGAGTTTAAGTAAGTATGAAAAATAAACGGCTTCGATGTATTTTTTTTAACTGAAACTTTCTTGAGCACTATACATTATTAAATTAATTCCGGAATCAATTACTTGAATTTTTGTCGGAAGAGTCCAAACAAGTTTTGCTCTTATTCGAAGAGCTTAATCATGGTGAGTAGAGACAGTTGCTCGTCTCTGGTTTTGATGTATGTTAAGTACAGAGTCCCAGGAAAAATCTCTTCTAGTTATAAGAGCACGATACCTTAAAACACTCGATACACGCCGATTAAAATAGTATGTTCTGGAGATTTTACAAGAAAAAGACGTAGGTTAAATAAACTACCTCTGAGGAATGCTTTAGAGGAATCGTGTTTTTAGGGTTCTGTAGTCGACAAGGAACCCTTAGAGTTTCGCCATGTTCACCCATCTGTCTGTCCGTGTGTCCGTCTGTCTGTCCGTGGCCTCAGAGACGATTACTATGAGAAAGCTGAAATTTCGCATAGACGTACATCTCTATAGTTCGACTGGAGATTTCCGCACTTAGCCTCATAGATGGGCCATTGTATGTAGCAAGTGCTGAAGTATGTAAATACCTGAGACACTAGGGTTTCCGCACGATGTTTTCCTTTACCGTTAGCGAGTGGTATTGCTACTATAACTTCACAAATATACTTAACTTAGAAAACAAAGTCATTGGTACGTGCCGGGATTCGAACCCATGCCCTGCTGTATGACTCTAGAGCGGTGGACATACATAATTAGTCACGCCGACAAAACGGCGTGAGTAGAATAAAATCTCAAAATATTTTTTTTTTTAGGATACCCCTCTAAGCCTGAATTACGGTTGAATTGGTCGTTTAAAAATATTGTGGGCATAGGAATTCATTTTTCGATTTATAGTACCGTTTGCAAAATATTAAGCTTTAAAGCGCAATTTTTTTCCGAGTACAGCGCTCCCCCTCTCCTGGCTAAACGGTTGATGTAGAAACGTAAAAAAAATCAGGGGAGTAGTACGGAATTTAAAAGAAAACTATCACTGCTAAGTAATCTTTACAAGTTAACGAGTAGTAGGCGACCAACTTATAAAAGGAAAACTTCGGACGAAGTCCATCGAAAGCAGATAAAACCCCCTCTTTCTACGAGACCCTACACTGCGCGTGGCCCGACATGCACTTGGCCGGTTTTTTATACACAAGGCGGTAATTTTTTGAGCTTGTATAAGCATTAGCCACCGTCTTGAATTTTCGGGGGCCAAAATTTGCTTTTGTATCAACGAGACAAAATAAAGGGCAAAAATACCTACAGACTGCAACCTCCCAATTCTACAACTACGGCTGTATCCTCCCGTAAGTGAGCCCGGATATGCGGGTTGCGTTAAAACAGGTTGCGAAGTCGACAGTTATTGGATACTTATTATTTACGACGCCATAAATCTGTATCCGAAGGTGTTACGGAGCCGGCGGGCGCGCATCCCCGCCGGTTGCTAAGTATCTTAAGGGACGAATTTATACAAGCTGAAATGGTTTTGGTTCCAAACATACCAGCCATTAGCTAGAAATAACTACCTAGTAGTAGGTACATACCTCAGCGCTTGAAATCGCCAATCCGCGGTGGGCACGCGTGGTGAGGTACATTGTACATTATAGTAACAGAGAGTCATTAAAAGGTTTCTTATAGCGATATTGTAGTTCAGAACACACTAAAATCTACAGTATCGAAAACAAATCCCTAAAACAGTCAAATCTAACCATCACCTATATAATAAACCAACAATTTAAAAGAACCAAGCCCATCACATAGTAGTAGGCAACTCGCTACCGAAGAAGTTTGCATCCAACCTTCGCCTAACTGAAGCAGCGCTTTCGTGGCTGACGTCAAAGTCAGTGTCCGTACCATCCATTTACATCACTTACAGCCCCGAGTAACCCACTTTGCAGTTAGGTTTTTACTTCGGCCAGATGTCGCTGCCTGTACGTAATGGAGAGAAAGTTTGTAAACAGGCTCGAAATTTCGCTGATGCCGGCACTTACCAATGGATAATGAGCTCAGTTGGGAGAGCGCTGGCACGGTTAGCCAGAGGTCGCGGGTTCAAGTCCCGGCATGGGTGGAATTTTTAGCCCCTAAATAGGTTTTTAAAGTTTCTTATTTACTTAAGCTTATTACTTATGAGATCACTTTTTAATAAGCTTCAAGTTGCTGTTTTATACACTTATTTTTTTTAGTTGCAGGCATGCTAGTCTAATTTATTTTAAACGAAATTTAAAATACGTTAAGTTCTATTAGTAGAAATAAACAATTTGTTTTTTATTTCAAACAGTATCTTCAGATCTCAAAAGTAATATAGCTTTAATACAGCTCTTTAAAACGAGTGTATAAATTCAACTGTAATTTGTTGTTATTATTTTCGTTTGTCTCACAAATACTTACTTGCTACCAAATAGAAATAGACGTTCCAATTACGAGTTTGTTACAGTTTTCGAAGAATTTTAAAATTCTTGTTATCTTAAGACGAATTTAGATTGTCTAATATTATTACCTGCAATGCTACATTTTGGGTTCCACGCAATTATGAAAAACGAAACTCTAATTTGGTCACACTATAAAACTGTGAATTGCAGTCCGATAATAAAGTTAGGCACCGTCCTATTGCCATCGCCCGCGCGATGAGACGTGCGTCCGACGAAAATTATCGTGCGAACGTGCGTTCAAACATGCAGCAGCCTATATACGTCCCACTGTAGGGCACAGGCCTTCTCTCAGAGAGAATTAATCACCACGCGTGCCCACCGCGGATTGGCGATTTCAAGCGCTGAGCTATATGAATAACTCAGACACTCAGGTTTCCGATGTTTGCGATGTTTTCCTTCACCGTTAGTGAGTGGTATTGCTACTATAACTTCACAAATGTACATAACTTAGAAAACAAATACATGCCCGCACTGGGAATCGAACCTGGGTCTCCCGCTTCCGAGTCCAATGTTCTACCCACTAGGCTACCATCGCTACTAACTGATATCTATTGAATGTCCTATTGAAAGTCGCGCGATCATGCGATGCGTGCTACCAAATTGTCTAATTTTCGTCGCGCGACCAACGCATCGTATTGTTCGGACGATCGTGCGAACAAACATTCTAATCAGTACTGAATGTCCTAAGGCGCTCGCGTGACCAAGCGCTGATTTCTGTTTTTATGTTGTGGTCCGCGTTTCCTTATTTTAATGCTATTTACGATTCAAAAAATATCGCCTTACAGTCACAGAACAGCCGTTATTTTTTAGAGTTTTTCCCACCGTAGTTCCCAAATGTTACTTTGGTATCTGCCTACGCTGCCTGCATAAAGACATAATTACAATGCGTATATATATCCCACTGTAGCGCACAGGCCTTCTGTCAGAGAGAGTATGCTCTTAATCACCACGTGTGCCCACTTAGGACTTGTAATTTCAAGTGCTAAGGTATGTGAAAATCTCCGGCACTTAGGTTTCCTCCTCTAGGTTTCCTTGATGTTTTCCTTTATGCTGAAGGCATAACTTTTTGCTTTCTGGTCCCGTAAACACTGCGAGACTTTATCGATGACAAAGAAAACACACCTATAATGGTTTGTAAAATACAGTATTGTTTTATTACCCGGTCTCAGATAAAACGTAAACTTTTGATTTAAAAAGCTACAATGTTATGTTACCTGCACGACACTTAACCTTTGTGCCGTTTCTGTCGTACGAATTTCAATTTTATTTCAAGCTTCATAAGATCGTTTAAATCTAGCTCACCCTATCGACTTATAGTCAAGCCAGAAGGAATTTTATAATATGAAGGCCGCGGGTAACAAATTAACTCTTGACTGCTTTTCTCATTAATATGGTAATTTATGATATAAAACATCCACAATACCCAGTCACTTATCCTGGTCTCAAACTAGGATGCCCCATAATAAAGTAACTATGCTCCGTTCCACGAGTCGAAATCGTAGGGAACAAAATACTCGCATCTCATTGGTCAATAAGCGAAGACGGTCCGCTTCGTAGGGGAGGTTTACTTAATGCAGTGGCTATTGAAGATCAGGCGCGTTAACCAATGGGTGTACATGAACGATTTTCTTTAGCTAGGAGCTCGTTTCATGGAATGGAGTAAAGACAAACCATCTCGAATATGGAAAAACACGAAACAGACAAATCAAAGTACTCTTAAGGCTGATATTGCGTAACAGCAACCTTAATATTTTGTGATGGTCTCATTTTGTTCGCTTACCCAGACAGTAAAGATGGGTCAATGACGATTTTTCTCCCAAAGAAACGAAAAGACTTTGTTTTGTTAACGTCCACTGGTTTCAAAACCAACGGTTTTTTTTTCGTTGACGGGGGAAAAACTGCTTTTTAAACTTCCAACATATTCGTTGAGTCAACGCCCACCTCTACAAGACAAGGCCCTCGATTCGATTGAAGAGGTTCGATTCCCGCTTTGATCACAATCACAAACTCGTACACTCGTATGAAATACAGCAAACAGTAAAGTATTTTACAGAGTCCTGATGAATTTCTAACGAGACTATCGCATGGCTTTAATGGCCAGAAAAGTTTTAACTGCTGACTGAAATGTGCACCCGTAAAATTGACTTTTACACCCCTAAAGTACCTAGTAATTCAGTCTACTGTGGGTTAATATTTATATTTTGTTACAAAGTTCCTCGTAACGTTTGCTTGTCTGTTTGGTTAATCGGAACAAAAATAGAGACATTGCAAACAATCACACGCATACATGTCCGTGTGGCGCCGGATTGAGAATAGCGTCACTCCATTTCCTTCCGTGGATGTCGTAGAAGGCGACTAACGAAATAAATTACCAGAAGACGGGCAGCAGCGTCTTCCTGAGATTCCAACCGCATACTGCGATCGCCAACCCGCCTGCCAAGCGTGGCGATTATGGCAAAACCCCTCATGGTTATGAAAACCATGAGGGAGACCTATGTCCTGCAGTGGGCGTCAAATAGCTGATGATGATGACACGCATACATACATACCGCCATATCATTATTATATGTTACAATACGTACGAGTATTTTTACACAACATTTAAATATATAATTTGTTACTTAACTATTTACAACATAACATAACATAAACTCACGCCTGTATCGCAGAGGGGTAGACAGAGACCAGAGACTGCCACTTGCTACGATCCTGACAGATCACTTTCGCTTCCTCAACATTTATTAGTCGTTGCATGCACGCACGCCGGTTTCGGGTACTTTTTATCTTGCCCTTTGCTAATACATCCCCTATTTTTTACATCTCATTTATTAGGTACTTATTTTAACATGTGTGATATCTAACGTATTTCGATATATGCTGACTTTATGAATACCTATCTATTTTGTTTTATTCCTTTTGTTTTATTATTTAGAACTTTATTCACAATATTGGAGAAACATTAAAAACACCTATCTCTAATATCCTTATCACCTATAATATTAGGTATTCTTTACATAGTATTTGTCCTATTTGTGGTTCCAGATTAAACCTAGCAACGGTGAATTGTGTACACTCTATCCCAAAATGGCACACAGATTGTTCAGCATCCGGGTCGCAGATACATGACGGGCTATCTTTACGTTTAAAACGATGTCGATATTGGCCAAATCCTCCGTAGACCCTTAAGTTTCGGTAAATAAGTTTTTTTTTTTAATATTATATGGCTGAAGATGAATACAGTTGGCCAAAATGAATAAAAGTCATTTATTTCTAGTTTCACTGTTTATGTGTCAAGTACATCGGGTTCAGTTGGTAAAACACACCCAAACCCAAAGCTTCCGAATACCACGCCTATATTCCATGCATTTTTGAAGAGGTTAATGTTCGTTCGGAGAGTATGTTATCGATGATCCCTGAAATAGAATAAAATGTTTTGAAAAGAGGAAGGCCAGGAACAGCGTTTTGTAGTTATGATGAACACAAAATATTTGATCATACGCTAAATGAATACGCATATAAATTTTGGATTGCGGTTACAGCTAATGAAGTAAATAATTATTTTATGAAATGTTTGCCTTTGTTCTGAACTACCTTGCTATATTCGGTGGTTAGTTGATTGATTCTGGTTATAGCATATTAAGGATTGTATTGAATTATCCCGAAACTAAATTAGTAATGAACACCTACCCGATAGGTCGATCATATTAAGAGGTGATTGTGGCAGGAGCGCAATGGACGATGATGGTGAAGAGCTCTGTGCCCGATAGTGGGCATCATCCATGGGCCTTATGGATAGGCAGATCAATAGGTAAGTTAATAACGGTTTTGAAATGTTTGCGGCGCTCTTGCAGCTTTTATATATATTTATTACTATAATAGAAACTCTGGAATGGCGAAAAAAAATTATTTGTATTGTATTGCACAATTTGTAACACTGTACGATTGACAGCCTAAGGGACTGCAAACACTTGCGGGCACCTGTTCATCCACGAATTTGATGAAAAAATCTCTACCACAGTGCGCGAGCTTCCATAAATTCTATACTTATGCGGTCAAATGACCGCAGCCTGAGTAACCGCTGATGGGTGTCAGCCCTGCAACGAATATTTTAACCAATCTCTTAAATTGTTTACAGAGTCGAAACAATACTTTTGAAATGGCCGATTCGAATTAACAAGAGCCGATGCGTCAATGGCCTTTCATACGGCTCAAATTTTCGTTTACATAATTGTATTTGCACTTGACAATCTGAAGGGTTTATGCGGAAGTGATCCAGTTTCTTTATTTTATATTAATGTTAAAGTAAATTGAACTGTTTTGTTTATGCTAGGTCGTCTAGTGGTTAAAGTCCTAACTAGGTACACTAGGTCTAGTAAGATGTAGATCGAAAAAAAAACAGCCAAGTGGGTTTCATACAAATTTGTGGGTAGGTACTTACATAATATAAATAGTTCAGGAATAGAGTCTCGCAGTTTTTTTAGAGCTTTAGAAGGCGACTAAGGAAATAAATTACCACGAGACGGGCGCCTGCCAAGCGTGGCGATTACGACAAAAACCCCTCATGATTGTATCTAAAATACCCAGGCTCCCAGTTCTCGGCGGCCCTGCTGTTCCTGGCTACGGTAGCGGTCATGGTAACGGCGGGGCAGGGGGTTCACATTTTCTCTGTATTTTGTAGTATAAGACGATGTTACTTGGCCAATTTCATAGTTCTAGGTCAACGGAAAGTACCCTACAAATTGTAATTCCCTTGAGTGTCGAAATTTACGTTTTTTGGGGCATAAAAAGTCGTATCTTTTTTCACGTTAATTTACAAGGTTGTTTTTTACACAACTTCAAGGGGCTGTAGACTTAAGTATATGGTTTTAATTTCTACTTGATACCACCATGCGTTCTCGAGTCAAAGGATCTTAACGGACAGATGGACCGTCGGACGGACAACAATTCAATTCAATTCGTTTTACTGCTATAAAACAAAGAGATCTTGTAAGGGTTCCATTTTTTCTTTTGAGGTACGGAACCCTAATAATGGACAATAAGCTTCAAATTTGGTCTTTAATTTATTGACTTTAACTAATTTTTTCTAAACCTACATTTCACGCATTGGATTGACTTTAATTCCGGACGTCTATGTCATCTGAATAATTTTCAAAGTTCTAAATTGCTTAGACAAACGGTCTTTTTACTTATTAATCTATGGATTAATCGGGTACACATCAAATTGTCATACTATATTTAGTTCTATGAAATAAGACTCAAGGCTTTAGCAGAAGGGCTGTATAGCGCACTCTATCATCTTACATAGTTGTAAATTTTTGAGACCCTTTGGCAGACTAAAAATGGCGTGGGGCATACAGAAGATTATTTCGGCAACTTGATTGGTTCAAATCGTTCCTTGCTCCTTAAAATGATATTAGTGGTTAAAATTAGCAACGTACAATATTGAGGTAAGTGAGCACTGGTTGCTATATATGACAAAAAACAAGAAAACAAATAAAAGGATCCTAACTAAAAATGCACATTCTTAGATTGAAAACACATTAATTCAAAATTATAATTAACTAAAAGGAAACTACGCTTTTAAACAAAAATTCACAATTCAAAATCCAAACGTTATCAGTTTACTTTCTTATCAATTAAGTAAGTATATAGCACAAAAGAAAGTACATAAAAGATGGACTTAATGCTAATGGCGCTTTTTTCAGTCAACCCGCAGGGGGTACAGAAAAAGGAAACAATTGGCGTAGGCGTGCATAAAAAGAGCTTACAAAAGTGCGTAGGTTTTTTAAGAAGGGGACACATAAATTAATACGTATCTAAGATGAGCTGGGTATTCTACATAATGCCCTCCACTTGGCAATTGGGGGAATGAGCGTTGATTTCACTCACAGTATTTATTGGATACGTTTGGCTTTAGCAATCAATGTCGTCGGCAGACGGAGCGATGGTTTTTTTTTCGATTGCGCCTTTTGTGTTTTTATTTATTTTGAGTTTTTAAGGTCGCTGATGTCTGCAACGTGTTAACGAATTATTTATTTTACTTATGTTAGACGTCTATACAAAATGTAGGACTTGTTCGCCCCCCCCACACAGCATACCAGGCGTAACAGCAGCTTTAGAAGGTTATTTTTTTCTGTTGCATTTAATCTATACTCTACAAACTGCGATGGTAGCCGAGTGGGTAGAACATTGGACTCGGAAGCGGAAGACCCAGGTTCGATTCCCAGTGCGGGCATGTACCTATGACTTTATTTTCTAAGTTATGTACATTTGTGAAGTTATAGTAGCAATACCACTCGCTAACTGTGAAGGAAAACACCGTGAGGAAACCTGAGTGTCTGAGCTATTCATATACCTCAGCGCTTGAAATCGCAAATCCGCGGTGGGCACGCGTGGTGATTAAGCCCATACTCTCTCCCTGAGAGAAGGCCTGTGCCCTACATTGGGACGTATATAGGCTGCTTATGCTACAAACTCTGTTTCTCATACAAAAAACTATGCCGCACACGTATGTTCATTTTAGTTCATTGAAGTACCCATTAGTTAATTTTTTCGTGCTGGATTTATGTACCTACAATTTTCTCTGCAGCGCAAGTTAACAACTGGACTGGACATTTACACTTGATTGCAATTTTATTTGCCAACCGGACCGGCAATTGCTACAACAGATTGCATGACAGATTGGCTCCCAAAACTCGATACGGCTTTTGTAAGTCCATAGAGTTGTACTTGCGTTAGACAACGCAACTTAAACCATTTTCTTATCCGGTTGTCAGTTTCATTGAACGCTCTGGATGTGACAGTTAATCACGTATACATCCGGTAATTGGCTAAGACAATACTGGGTTCAAATTGTATTCATGTTTTAAAAGACTTACAAAAACTCAAAAAAAATAAACATTCCTTGTAATATGCGTAGTATCCAGCAACAAAAAAAAAACGAAAAATCTGGTTACTCTACTGCATTGACGTGATGATCTAAAGAATTTATTCATTTGTATGTATTGGATATAGTGGTCCATGTCAAACACATACAAACGCATGAAATTATGCATACATTATATATATTTACCATAATAATTACCATACCAAAGACACACTATTAAAATCGTACTTTAAGTGACTGATAGACAACGTACAGACTACATAGGCCTAGAAATTAGAAGTAGGCGTGAATAAGGTAGGAGAATAATCACGAATATTTACAACTATATTATACCATTACTGATAAATAATTAATAATACAGTTTTTTACAATGAATAGAATATTTCCTAAAAATATTGGTAACGATTTCAAAATCACTAACCCATAAGGCCTATGCCAGTTTCTAGTTACTCGGAAGGATTGCTCTGCTCGTAGAGAATAAGATAAGATAAGAAGAAACAAGAAACAAGAGACATAAAATACGAGTATGAATACACGGAATGATAAATAAATTTAAGTCAATCCGCTGCTGTTCTTCTAACGTTATTTGGAAGTATAAAAACAAGATAAGACTGCTAATGGTATACCTATCAGTTATCCCTCAAATATATGTTAAATTTATGTTAAAATACGGTTCAATAAAGTTTTCTCTTTCTAAGATTTTTTTATGTAGCCTTTATAGTCACACTGCAGGGGACAGGCCTCTCAGAGAGAACACCATACGTGCTCACCGCGGATTGGCAATTTCAAACGCTGAGGTATGTCAACAAATCAGACACTCAGGTTTCCTCACGATGATCTCCTTCACGGTAAGCGATAAGAAAAGTATAAGTGTAACTTTTAATATTCACGCTAGTTACATACATATAACATATTATTATATTACGTAAACTCACGCCCGTATCCCGGAGGGGTAAGCCCGGAGGGTTTGTCTTACCACTATCCTGACCAACCCGTTTTGCTTCAACAACATTCCTCAGACGCTGCATGCACGCACTTTGTTTTAGGGTACGTTTTATCTCGTTCTTTGCTTATAAATACCCTATTAAAATTTGGTCGAGGCTATTCACGCTAATTGGAATGATACCAGAGCCTTCCGGCAACATCTGTGTAATAATAATAATAGTTTCTATACAACACTATCACTTGTCTCGATCCCAAAATAGGATACCCTGTAGTAACCAGAGACTGACATCACAAACATGGAAATACAACTAAGACTGAGGCTGTTTCTGTCTGTATCTATGGCAACATCGATCGTTGGATATAGAGTCCTCGCTTTTTGAATGCCAAAAGGCAACTGAAAACCGTCACATTCACCTGACGAGGTGCAAACGCATTTGTTTCGGCAACGGCAGTTGGGTGGTTTGTTAAAAAAAAATTTTTTTCCTTTTTGTTTTGAACTTTCGAACTTTTTGTTCTTTTTGTGAAGACGGACATTCAGTGCGACTTCTTGAAATTCAAATTTCGAAATTTGATAAGTATTTATTGAATTTTAAAATTTACTTTCTCATGAAATCGCTTGTTTGCGACGGTAGTCATAACTAAAAAAAGACGAATTTTCAGAAAATCAATTTAAAAGTTTCAGATGTAAGTAACTTGGTAACTATCAGCTATTGAAGAACTTTAGTTTGCAAGAAATGTTGCCTGATTCGTAAATAAATGTTATTATCTAAGTTTTTTTAGCTAATTTATACCTATAATAACTTATTGACAAGTAAATGTGACGAGGAATCACTTATGACGTTGTTGCTGATAGTAATTTATATATTTTTGTACTATTATGGCTTATGTCGTTGTATAAGTAATTTTTTTCATAGTTTAAATAAATAAACGATAATGCTTAGATAATGCTAAGTAGCATTAAGGTCGCCTATGTGCAAAACTGCCTGTTTTAAATGCAATAAAGGATTTAATAATAATAATAATAAAACAAGAAAAGTCATTACTGAAACAAAACTTTTATTAAAAGAAAAAAATATGGAAACCAAGATAGACATAACTGCTTTTTCTCATTACAAAAAAAAATCTAAAAGAAAAAAATCAACAAACGCACACCTTAAATGGCATAATCTTAGTACACAGTTAGTATTGATATGGCACATAGTCTTAAGTTTAATTTAGGAACTAGAAACGAGATCAACTTATTTACTTAGTTAACTAGAAACGAAATAAACTTGTTCACTTAGATTCCGTACCTAAATAAACAAGTTGATCTTGTTTCTTCTTACTGAAACAAAACTTTTACAACAGTAAAAAATAGAAATACTACAGTCATTATTCAAATTGTTCAATACTTACTCTCATCACAAAATCTAAATTAAAACCAATCAACAACTTAATCTTAATAAATAGTCAGTATTCTCGAATGGAGACCACATATCGGCAAGCGCAGCGTAGGACGACCAGCCACAAGATGGACAGATGACCTCATCCAAGTGGCAGGAAGACGCTGGATGCAAGTCGCTTCCAACCGGTCTTTTTGGAAATCCATGGAGGAGGCCTATGTCCAGCAATGGACTTCTTGTGGCTGAATGATGATGATGATTGTTAAGGCACATAGTCTTAATTTTAGTTTAGGAACTAGAAACGAGATCAACTTGTTTACTTAGGTATAGAAATACAGCCATTATAAAATGGAGCGTAGAATCTCGGGATCAGGTTTTCATTTATTCATTTAGTAAATCTAACAATGCCGCCTTCTTTCTTTCTGATATTTCTGATCTGATTGTTTCTGGTCTTAAGCTTTCTTAACTTCCACACCCAAAATTCTCTTCTTTCTTATAACTTCAGCTTTTTTCAAATTCTGCATCACCATAAGAAGTCTTAAAGAACATTGTTCTGGGTTTGTCCTTTTCAATTCTTAAAATTTTTATATGTGCAATTTTAAGTTTTGATTTTGCACACCTAGAAAATTTTGCACACTCTTATTGTTTTGTTGGGAAATTTCAGATGGAATGCACTATTGTTTTGTCGCGGTTTTCTCGTTCCACTTTCACGGACGTATCGGTATTTTGGAGTAATAACTGTCATGCTCCTTGAAATATCTTCCCATTGTTTTTTACTGTCACCCAATGCCCAAAAGTTTTTAAACAATGTTTTTCTTTCTTCTTCCGTATTAAGATCCACATTTTTCTCCACAAGGTTCTTTCATTATTCTCTCCTCTCTGATCTTCTTTTTTATAGTCTGATAAGCTTTTCCTGTGTTTCGTAATCTTTTGGCAATATTTTTCTTTCAATTTTCTTCATCACGCTTGCGTTTTCTTCCTCTCTTTTTATCAGGACTCACAGCAGGGCTCGTTGGGGTTCTCCCTTCTCTGGAAGTAGACGGCCTTGCAGAAGTATTTGTCGTATTTGGAGCCGGGGTCGAGGGCAAATTTTGTATAGAGCTATCATAGACAGACAACATTTCGTTTTCTTCGTCGGCAGGTAACTCTTCGTGGTTGTTTTGACTTGGGTTTTCGGGCGGTATATACATTGGGTCAGACAGAGTCGTTGCTATCCAAAAAAAATTAAGCATCTTACACAAAAGGTAGGTAGGTCAGTACTACTAATACGTACTGCTATCAGCCGAAGTAGATTGTTCCTAGCTGGTGCCCACAGTATCATTTTTATTTCATTCTAATAAGGCTAGCATCTTCCTGTCCCTGGACTCCATCATAACATGACCTGAAAATGTAACAAATTAGTTAGTTGATTTTTATCATACATAACGTTCTAAAACAACTTGTTGAAAAATAAAGTAAATAATCATTGTCACTGTTTACTTTTAAAATGGCATAAGCAAAAATAAAATTTTAGGCAATCAAAGTTTGACACTTAGCTTAACATCAATATAGTCTTTATTCAAAGTTTGACTTCAATAAGAAACGCTTTTTTCTACGATATAGTATTAACTCGAAATATTTAAATAGTTTAACTTCGACATTTTTTAAGCAATATCGTCACATTTTGCAATAAGACATTACAAGAAAAAAGTAATAATGAACATTCAACTTACCTTTATCATCAACAACATTTCAATTCGAAATATGTCGGTCTTGACCAAAACACGAACATCCATCTACTGACACTGCCGCGGCGCAAATGAGTAGTGACGATGTCGTAGCAAAGGACCAAAACGAGCGAGATAGTGATATATCGTCACAACTTTTGTCTCGCTCTCCCATGAACGTTCGCGAGAAATTTCGTTTTTGAAGCAAATTCTACTCTTTTCTCTGATTATAACTGTATTATTAACTAAAAATTTCGGTTTTTTGAGTTATGACTACGTTGTTGCAAACAAGCGAAATATTAAAAAAAAAAACAATTTTTTTAGAAATAAAAATATTTTATAAAGTTAATTGAAAAAAATGTTTGCTATAAAAATGACTGCTTGATCTAACAGTATTTTGAATGTTACCTGTTGCTTGCGCCTGCCAAAAAGTATGCAACCTCCTTGCTAGTTCTAACTTACTCTTTTTCTCTAATTCGCCTTTTCTTTTTTCCTCTTGCCAAAAATTTGCGCAAGCTATACGTATTACGTATTTACGTTGACTCTTCAATAGAATCAAGGGTTGATTCGTATCCTCGTATTTCTTCTAAGAAGATTTACAGAAGAGAAAAATCTCTTCACCTGCATCCAATCAATCAATCAATCAGCACGTAGTCGTCCACTGCTGGACATAGGCCTCCTCCAAGGCACGCCAATCCCTTCTGCCACACCTACATTAATTTCAACCAACTGGTCCAATCAGGCAAGTCTTCACGAAACGAGCGTTTAATTGGAGGGTAATTAAACGTTGATCAATGCATAGCCAAAACTTAAATTCTATTATGGTTTGCCAATAAAGGTCCAGCTAAGTTAGAAGTAATCTCAATTAGAGTTTGTATTTTACAACAACTTTTGTTTTTTATTTATTTTTTGTTTTTTCCATTTTGTGCAATTTTACGCTATTTCCGTTGAGAATCTGCTGCTAGTTTTAAAAACACTGGCCATTCTTCTATGTAGGACAATTGCCACTACAACTTCACAAATATACCCCGGTTTCTCGTACACTAACAAGCTGTTAATCTACTGTTAACAGGCTGTCAGTGGTTTTTTTGGTATGTACTTTGGTCAATGGACAGCTGTTAACAGTAGTGTACGAGAAACCCAGTAGAAAAGAAAGTCATTGATATACGCCCGGCGTCACCGGGATTCGAACCTACGACCTCCCGAATGCGAGGCCGGCATTCTACCAGTGCGCTACCATAGCTTCATTCTCATCTGAAATTAGTGAAGAAAAACTATTCTCATTTAGTCTTCTGACCGGCGCCGATACTGGACTTTTTGTGAATGTTGTGAAAATTTTCAAGCTGTTGAATTTTAATTAAGTGTAGTCGTAGTATTAAAGTTTATGTATGTTTATAATTGTTATACCTGTAGCATGTAAAGGTTTATTTAAGTATATTATTATTAAGTGTAAGTATGTAAATGAATATTCATATTTGCACCTACTACCCGTCTCACTTTTCCTTCAACAACTCTCCATCGTCGGTTGCCTGGAAGAAAATGCTATAAGCAATAAGGCCGCCAATTGTACTGCATTTTTGTAAATATTTCATGTTTGTGTTTTTCCTGGTACAATAAAGAATATTCTTATCTTATCTTAGCAGGTATCATAAAGAGCGATATATTGAACTACTGCCTCTGTTTTGAATTTTAAATTTAATTGTTAACTCTTAACTAGTATTCTTGCAAAATTGTGATAAATGTAAAATGCAAACCTCACCTACAATTTTTTTAATACCTCAGTTATACATAGTTGAAAAGTCTTATCAGTTAATTGTTAACGAATTCTTCAGAAACTCAGAGCATAAATAGAAATGTCTTTACTCCATAATAGGTAACTGGTTGTGAAACAATTACTTGCAATGTGTCGACAGTAAGATAAAATAAGAATATTGAAGTAACTGCTTATGAAACAATTACTTGCGATGTGTCGACAGTAAGATAAGATAAGATAAGATAAGAATATTCTTTATATTATACCGGGAAGAATGTTACAGAAACAGCAATGAGAAAAGATACAATTGGCGGACTTATTGCTAATGGCAATTTCTTCCAGGCAACCTCAGTAGTGATTTTAAAAATATTTTTTTCTGCCGTTTTATCTGTATCTGTAACAAATACATACATAAACTCACGCCTGTATCCCAGAGGGGTAGGCAGAGACCAGGGACTGCCACTTGCCACGATCCTGGGAGATCACTTTCACCTCCTCAACATTCATTAGTCGTTGCATGCACGCACGCCGGTTTCGGATACTTTTTGTCTTGCCCTTTGCTAATACTTCCCTTATCGGAGTATGCATTGAACTAATACATTGCTACCAAAACAATTCTCTGAACTATTTCGGACAAGGTAATCTGTCAAACAGTGCTAAAATTATCTGTTGATTCTATCTTCATTGTATTGTATTTAGCGAAAATATTATTTACGCACAGAGCAGTCGGATTAGTCTTTTAGCCGCAAATTTTGTCATAGCGTTGACATAACTGATTAATATTGTTCTCTATAACAGTTTATAGTCAATTAAACGTACGGTTTATTAATATACCATGCTATTGGGCTCTACTTGAGATCTATAACTGATAATAAAACTGAATTTGAACGGATATGCACTCGTTTAATTTTCCATTTTACAATTTTCCGACGTTTCGTTAATTTTGCGAGTGTCATGGTCTCGGTAGACTGAGGTGACGGGCGACTTTTTGAAAGCATTACCTGTTAATTTACTACCCTCTGCAAAACATTATTTAGTTACGCGTCATATTTTGGGAGATATCATCATCATCATCAGCCATTTGACGCCTACTGCAGGACATAGGCCTCCTTCGTGGTTTTCATAACCACGAGGGGTTTTACCATAATCGCCACGCTTGGCAGGCGGGGTGGCGATCGCAGTATGCCGTTGGAATCTCCTCCTCTCGTCTCCTGGTAATTGATTTCCTTAGTCGCCTTCTACGACATCCACGGAAGGAAATGGAGTGACGCTATTCTTAATGCGGCGGAGAACTGGGAGATATATAGTATGTAGATATTATTTGCACGATTCTTCAACATTAACATCAAGAGTAGACTCCATACCATTTGTCCGGCCGAGGTGTGTTCATCAGCGCACGGTGTGACCGCACTGCAATTTGTCGCCGCGATTTTGCAGGATTCCGTTGCGAGAGCGCAGAAGTTCTATTGGAGCTGTTTTGCGCGGCTAAATAAACCTCTTGTTTAGTTTAGTTTGGTTTTGTTTATTAGGCATGTAAAACAGGTAACGATCTTAAAATAACATAATTATTGTTGTATATTCTAGTTTTAAGCTAGATTGACACCCAAAGTATACATGCACATTAAAATACATAGAAAAACGAATTAAGGTAAGTCCTTATATTTAGGAGCAATGAGACAAGCATTATATAAAACTAAAGAGGACCTTACCTCTAACTTTACACTGCGAAACCGTCTTTTAAATACTTATCCACGGTCCCAACTGAAAATCAGTTTTGCTGGTGTTATGCTAACTATAGCACACACCGGTAAAGTAGGCTGAGTTGGAGCCCTTTTTTAGGGTTCCGTACCCAAAGGGTAAAAACGAGACCTTATCACTAAGACTTCGCTGTCAGTCTCTCCATCCGTCCATCCGTCTGTCTGTCACCAGGCTGTATCTCAAGAACCGTGATAGCTAGAGAGTTGAAATTTTCACAGATTATGTATCTCTGTTGCCGCTATAACAAAATATACTAAAAACAAAATAAAATAATTATTTAAGGGGGGCTCCCATACAACAAACGTGATTTTTTTGCTGTTTGATAGGGTTCCGTACCCAAAGGGCAAAAACGGGACCCTATTACTAAGACTTCGCTGTCTGTCTGTCCGTCCGTCCGCCTGTCTGTCACCAGGCTGTATCTCAAGAATCGTGATAGCTAGAGAGTTGAAATTTTCACAGATTATGTATTTCTGTTGCCGCTATAACAACAAATACTAAAAACAAAATAAAATAATTATTTAAGGGGGGCTCCCATACAACAAACGTGACTTTTTGGCTGTTTTTTTGTCTTTGTGTCTAATGTTGTATAGATAATGGTACGGAACCCTTCGTGCGCGAGTCTGACTCGCATTTGGCCGTTTTTTGTTGTCACGGAGGCACCTGAGGCGTTTGGGGTCCGAGGTGGCTGGGTCCCATACCCGGCTGCCTTTGACTCTATATGCCTCACATGTTCTCTTCACGATTGTTTTGTTTTATCTCTGTTTTGTTGACGTTCGTGTCTTTTGTTTGTGTACCTTTATGTTTACTTTGTGTTTCTGTGACAATTTAAATAAATATCCTCTTTCTATCTTTCTTTCTTTCTTTATTATATTTTCGAACTAAAACTTCCGTAAGCACTACGCGTTATACATTATTAGCTCGTTCCCGACTCGAATAATGTCAGGAAAAGCCTAAATTGTGGACGGTTAAAAATATATTAATAGGTGTAAAGTTTGGGTCGATAGACTCGGAAGGCTCCGAACTTGGGTGTGAAAGTGTTGTACCAAAATAATTAAGCCATAAAATTATGTTTGTTTGCTCACAAAAAGCCCAGTATGGACTGTTAAAAACATATCAAGTTTTGTACAGCTTAGTTCGATGGAAGAGTCCGAGGAAGGCTTCTTTATTTTTTGGATATTTCGGAGTTGATCTCTTAATAAAAGTCGTTGGTATTAATAAGTAAGAGTTTTACCGGACCTTTCTGAAATACCCAGCATAAAACATAATAAAAAAGACAATCGTAACGCGATCCTTTCAGGCTGGTCTTACATCTTGCCAGAATCGCGGATAAAAAAATGTGTAAAGCACACTTTGTGCCGAAAGGGCTACTATAACATTAAATATTATCTAGATGACAAAAAATCCTGGAATTAAGGCTAGATGAGATACATGAGTTCTAGGTTAAAGAATTAAGGACCAAATTTGAAAAGACTAAGTTTGAAATTTTTTTATCCAGTTTTTCTCCAAATTTATCCTTTCATTAAGTCGCAGTGTTATTTTGAATAAATACATTTTGATTTTGATTTTCTAGCATTCCATGTCGCTCGCATATTCTATAATTTTTAATGATTGTAAAATCTGTTTAGGTACCTACTTATGATAAACGTTCTTCTTGGACTTTGCTAAATAATATAGTAACGGACATTTTAGATATATTTTTGCAATCATACACTTGGTTTTTGATGACGAAAATTTACCATTAAAATTAATAATTCTATTATCAACTTTTCTCTATCAAAACTTACTACAGAAAAATTGACGTCAATAGTGATTCGTCCAGCCTAGGGACGTTCATCAGCGCGCTGCGTGACCGCACGGCAATTTGTCAACGCGATTTTGCGGGATTTTGTTACGGTAGAGCAGGTAATAGAGCTGTTTTGTGTGGCTAGCTAATGGAGGAAATTGTTTATGGGCAGTATTTACTGGCTTTAGCTATTAGCACAATGATTGAATATAGTGTGAAGCTATTGAAAATGCTCAGTTCATCTTGCGGTATTACGCTTTATTTCCAACCAACAACGATACATTTATTGAAAGCATCTATTGCCCAAAATGTTAGAAACAAAATAATGGTTCTTATAGCTATGTTATTAAGTGTATATATCCAATTCACTGCTTTGATATTCCCACCGAGAGATAGTAAGAGAACACATTATATTTCACAACCAAAAAAAAATATGACAAGTGATTTCTATATCTAAGTAATGGTAAGGTTTTTTTGTATGTAGCATATATAAGTCCCAATGTAGGGCACAGACCTTCTCTCAGAGCGAGAGAGAGAGTATGGGCTTAATCACCTCGCGTGCCCATCGCACATTGGCAAATTTAAGTGCTGAGGTATGGCACTCGGATTTCCTTATTATGCTTTCTTTCACTCTTAGCAAGCGGTATTGCTACTACGACTTCGCAGATGTCTGTAAAGAAATAAATAAATAATATTAATATGCTTCGAGCTAATTATATGAATCATCACAATAGCTACCCAGTTAAATACCATAATACCTTGTAAATTTTCCACGGAAACCCGTTCAAAGCAACAATGAATATCATTCTCATTGTCCCACCTTAATCTCTTCATCCGAACCCCAATTCAAGGTATACACATTCAAATGCTGAAAAAGCCTGTTATATTTATTGTGTTATGTTATGACGAAGTAAGCCGTAAAGCGCCGAACAAAATATACTGCCTGCATTTTTTGGGTCTTCAGGGTAGGGATGTGCGAAGGGTCGATATCTTTTCTTTCTTTTGAGTGAAAAGCCACATTAGTCAGTTTGTAATTGAAAATTCTTTGCGATCGCAGTGGCGTATACATTCAACTTAAATGGCTACTTAAGTGATATTTGAAAAAGTGGTGCTAGTCGCCCTTTACTACGACAACAAGACTATTAATGTAAGTTAGGCAGATACATAAAATCATTTATTTAACGGCACAATACTCAAAACATGACATAAACATTATTTATACATAAAACAACAAAAATTTTAATTGCCAATCCGCGGTAGGCACGCATGATAATTCTCTCTCAGAGAAGGCTCGTACCCCGCAGTGGGACGTATAGAGAATACATAAAAAACAGCAGAGATGCTTATAGTAAAAATAGATAAAAATAATAATATAATAACATAAGGGACAAAGTAAAGAACACAATTAAAATTCTCTCATACATTCGACAGCATATCAGTTCACTTTATTCAGTTAAGTTACGGGCGAATGTGAGGGTTGAGTAGAAATCTTCGAACTAAAACTTTCGCATGCACTATGGATTAATTCCGGAAGTACTTACTTGATTAACATTAAGACTATGATTAAACTCTGCAATTCAGATCGAAATCTGGTTGGACTCTTCCGACAAAAAATATTATAATTAATTCGATATTGTAAAAAAATAATCCCGAAATTAAGTTAATAATGAGTAGAAATCACCCACCCGGGCCCATTTGTGTGACATGGCCAATCCATTTCCACTTGCTTTAGATAGGCAGAGTTCCCGATTTTGCCAATCCGTTTACGCTTACTTTACCGATTCATCAGTAATTGAGTACACGCAACGTTGCAGATCGAAACGGATATAGTGGTTTGGCCAAATACTAATCTGCGAGTGGCAAGTACTAGCCAAGGACAAGAAAAAATGTAAGCCTATAGGCCCAGCAGTGAGACACAGCCAAGAAGAAGGAGAGGATATTCATTTATTACATCAACAATATCCATGAAACATACAAAATTGAGCACTACTAAACAGAATAAACCATAAAAACAGTTTTACAGCCATTAGACGCGGTGTCTCTGTTGCCGCAAGAGGCAGCTGGCTCCCTAGCGCTGGCCACGTAAATTAATAATCAAATTAAAAATTATATTATATTTTACCTCAATGGGCTTCCAACCAGGTGCAAAATTATGACCCTGTCAAATTGGTAATGTCTTTCGTATTTTTTTTTTCAGTAAAACAAAAGAAACATCGATAAAAGGCGCACAGCCTTAGAGGCGCACGACAAAAAGGAAACACGTAAACGGCTATGACGTAACGTCGAGTCAGAAGACAGATGGCGGGATTAGCGCCGTGCGTGGACGTGCCTTAAATCCTCGCAGAGTGAGAAGGGTGGAAGCTCTAATCGGCATACAATACAATAAAGAATATTCTATATATCATAAGCATAGGCAGCCTATATACGTCCCACTGTTGGGCACAGGCCTTCTCTCAGAGAGAGAGTGTGGGCTTTATCACCACGCGTGCCCACCGCGGATTGGCGATTTCAAGCGCTGAGGTATGTGAATACCTCATACACCCAGGTTTCCTCACGATGTTTTCCTTAACCGTTAGCGAGTGGTATTGCTACTATAACTTTACAAATGAACATAACTTAGAAAACAAAGTCATAGGTACATGCCCGCACTGGGATCGAACCTGGGTCTCCCGTTTCCGAGTCCAATGTTCGATCCACTAGGCTACCACCGCTTCATTCTATCACTTCGTTCTTCATTCTATCTATATTTTCTTATTATCCTAAGGTTGTCTGGAAGAGATCGCTTTTAGCGATAAGACCGCCAATTGTATACGGCAAAACTGAGGCATGTAAGTGTTTTCATGTATTTTGTTTTCTGGTGTGCACAATAAAGTGTTCTAATCTAATCTAATCTTATCAAGGACAAGCGCACGTAATGATAAAGCCCGTGCTCTATTGTTTATTGGTTACACTTTATTGCACAAAATACAAAATTTAGCACTTAAAAACATGATTGTCTTACCCCCGGTTTCTCGTACACTAACAAGCTGTTACTCTACTGTTAACAGCTGTCAGTGGTTTTTTTTTGTATGCAATTTGGTCAACTGACAGCTGTTAACAGTAGATTAACAGCGTGTTACTGTACGAGAAACGGGGGGTTAGACTGTGAGCAAGGGCGGACTTATTTCAAGACAAATTTCTTCCAGCCAAGCCTTGCTCTTTCTATGAGAGAAGGTTTGTGCCCTGAAACATAGCATAAATGGCCTATGCTGAGGTATAACACTACGAATGGGTTTTTGACGTAAAACGTCTTTGAGTTTCATAAAAAACCGCAGTAATTGTAATTGTTTTTTTATAAATCGAATTGCTCATATATTTTTTAAATTGTTTATAAATCGTTAAGTAGAACAGTTCGATGTAGGTATTGTAGAAATATAGTTTGGAGCCGCTGCCAAGTTACCAGCACTTCCATTTTGGTCACCGACTCCAAAATATATTTCCACAATGCCTACATCGAATTTAAAGGTAATATTCGTTTCCATTCATCACAGGACATAGGCCGCCTCCCTCCCAATCATGAGGGGTTTTTGCCCGTATCGCCACGCTTGGCAGGCGGCTTGGCGATCGCAGTATGCGGTTGGAATCTCAGGAAGATGCTGTTGCCCGTCTCCTGGTAATTTACATTATTAACTTCGTTTACACTATTTCTGTGTTTTCAGTGGTGTAGTGTTTTGAAGTCGGTTTCTATTTTTTATAAAAAAAAATTTGTCACTATAAAAAAACAGCCAAGTTGCTTTAATTGTGCCTTTAAAATTTGAAGATTTCCCTCGATTTCTCCAGGATATCATCATCAGATCCTGAATTGATGCCTATGGGACCACTTGTAAAGTCTTTCCTTTCAATCGAAAAAAATATTTTTCTTATCGGTCCACGCGTCTTCGAGTAATCGGGGTACATACATAAAAGAAGGTACCGACGAATTAGTAACCTCCTCCTTTTTTGAAGTCGGTTGACAGAGTAGCTACTACTCAGATCTTTTCGATTTGTGCCAGGCGCCAGTGCCACATAACACATTGCGCAGTTTGAGCTAAAAATTAACGCTTACTTTCAGATGTTTCACGTTAAAATAGGTTTTTAACATGAAACGAGAGAGGATAGAGGCTAGAAATTCCACCCACGCCGGGACTTGAACCCGCGACCTCTGGCTAACCGTGCCAGCGCCCTCCCAAGTGAGCTAATCGGCGACAGACCTCTCTGTATTACGTTCAAGCAGCGATATCTGGCTGAAGTAATTTACATCACTTGCAGCCCCGAGTACCCACTTTACAGTTAGGTTTTACATCGGAAGGATATCGCTGTACTCACTAATCCGTGCTGAGGACTATTTTAAAAACCTATTTAGAGTTTCACGTTAAGCCAACGGCCGTGTAACTCGACAAAGCCCTATCCGCCTTTCATACAACCTGTATTTATACATTCCACTGCAGGGCACAGGCCTAACGTGGGCTAAACATGGGCATGAGAGTTGAACCATTCATCATCATCATCATTCAGCCACAAGAAATCCACTGCTGGACATAGGCCTCCTCCATGCATTTCCAAAAAGACCGGTTGGAAGCGGCTTGCATCCAACGTCTTCCTGCCACTTGGATGAGGTCATCTGTCCATCTTGTGGCTGGTCGTCCTACGCTGCGCTTACCGATATGTAGTCTCCATTCGAGAACTTTTCGGCCCCATCGGCCATCACTCTGCCATTAGTGAGTGGCATTGCTGCAATAAACTTCCGAATACACGTAACTTGGAAAACTATTCAATAACCGACGATTGACTTTGAATTTGAGGACCTGTCTGTGGTTTTACCAATAAAAACAAGATTCTTCTAGGCGTAAGGGTCATAACGGTATGGCAGTGGAAGGGGAAGATGACGCGCCGTGATAGGGAGATAATAATTTTATTTGTACCTTTACGTGTGGGCGTTTGGCATTATAGACTGAAACGCAGGTAGTCACGACCTCTTTTGAGGCGGACGGTTATTGTTGAGAAACGATGCTTGCGAATAAGCTGAGATAATGATATTGTAAGTAGTTTTTCTAGCATAAGCAGCCTATATACATTCCGCCACAGAAAATCATGGTAAATAGAGAACTACCTACCACTGTTTGAAAATCTATGGTAACCAAGAAAGGCAATCAAAATATGAAAAACACTCGGAGTCCATTAAATTTTTTGTACGAATGTAGGGCGGCCCCCAGTTGGGATTAAATTCACGACCTATTGCGTTGTAATCAGATGTCATACCTCCTAGACCACCGAGACAGTCATATGTTTCCGGCGATGAACGTCGAAGCGGACGGGGCGTGTACGACGTCACTACATGTACAAGCTTCTCGTAGATTCTCTCCCATAACTATTTCCGGTCATTCCATCCTGAGACATATCTAATGACAACGTCTGTCTTCTACCCGTCCAAACACGAAATTCAAGCTACCTATTTATAATGATCGCGCGCGCGCACACACACACACACGCACGCACGCACGCACGCACGCACGCACGCACGCACGTACGCACGCACGCACACACACACACACACACACACACACACACACACACACACACGCACGCACGCACGTACCCACGCACACACACACACACACCCACACACACACACACACACACACACACACAAACACACAATGCATGTTAGTTTTAATTAATATTAATTTCGATTATGCGGTTGCCACAAAAGGCAGCTGACTCTGAGTCGCTGCATTGTGCTGAGGAAGTGATCTCTCAGCGCTAATTTTCAGTCAGTGCCTACGGTAACAAATAACTGTACTACGGAGTGCGTGCCGTGGTGCATTTAAATAGAATTAAAACAATTGCAATACGTTTTAATTATATGTATGTTACATACAATTAAAATGTATTTAGATGCTAAAAATTCCCCCATGGCGGGACTTGAACCCGCGACCTCCGGCTAACCGTGCCAGCGCTCTCCCAACTGAGCTAATGGGCCCGTGCAGGCATTGGCGAAATTTTGAGCCTCTTTACAAACTTCTCTGTATTACGTACAGGCAGCGACATCTGGACGAAGCAATTTACATCACTTGCAGCCCCGAGTAACCCACTTTGCCATTAGGCCTCTAAATAGGTTTTTAAAATTGTCCTCAGCACAGGTTAGTGCAACAAAAGAATATAAACATGTAGGTACAGCGATATTATTCCGATGTAAAAAAATCTAACTGCAAAGTGGGTTACTCGGGGCTGCAAGTGATGTAAATTGCTTCTGCCAAATGTCGCTGCCTGTACGTAATACAGAGAAGTGCAAAAAAAAGAAAATAATACATACGTGCTAAATATAGGGGAAAACCACAATAAACTAAATTCAATGAGTAAATATAAGTGAAGTGAAATAATAAGGAGAAGAGAGACAGAAAGATACACACCAAAGTGAATGACATCGGTGTGGTTAATTTCACGTAAAATTTGCAAATTAATCGCAAAAGTCGATCGCATTCATATATATATAGTTCTGTGTGGCGGATTAAGAATAGCGTCACTCCATTTCCTTCCGTGGATGTCGTAGAAGGCGACTGCGGAAATCAGTTACCAGGAGACGGGCAGCAGCGTCTTCCTGAGATACCAACCGCATACTGCGATCGCCAACCCGCCTGCCAAGCGTGGCGATTATGGCAAAAACCCTCATGGTTATGAAAACCACGAAGGAGGCCTGTGTCCTGCAGTGGGCGTCAAATGGCTGATGATGATGATGATTCATACCTATAGGCCGCGCGGCCACCTCAATAGTACAGTCGATGGCAGATCAATCTTTACATTTTTGTTTCAGTCGGTCTTCATCATAAGCAGCCTATATACGTCCCACTGAAGGGCACAGGTCTTTCCTCAGAAAGAGACTACGGGCTTAATCAACACGCATGCCCACCGCGGATTGGCGATTTCAAGCGCCAGGTATGCGAATACCTCAGACACTCGGGTTTCCTCACGACGTTTTCCTTCGCCGTTAGCAAGTGGTATTGCTACTATAACTTCACAAATGTACATAACCTAGAAAACAAAGTCATAGGTGCATGCCCGTACTGGGAATCGAACCTGGGTCTCGGTGGAGGAAAAACTGTGAAGGA
Source organism: Yponomeuta evonymella (assembly GCA_963969515.1). NCBI lineage: Eukaryota > Metazoa > Arthropoda > Insecta > Lepidoptera > Yponomeutidae > Yponomeuta > Yponomeuta evonymella. The sequence continues at coordinate 3,055,473 of OZ018354.1, forward strand.
AAACATCGTGGTAAAACCTGAGTGTCTGAGCTATTCGCATACATCAGCGCTTGAAATCGCCAATCCGCGGTGGGTACGCGCGGTGATTAAGCATATACTCTCTCTCTGACAGGAGGCCTGTGCCCTACACTGGGACGTACATAGGCTGCTTGTGAAATCAATGTTACAAAATATTATTACCGTTAAAGAGAAAGAAATATAAAGAAAAACTTCGACGGTAACTCAAGAAACTTTAAACGAACTCTTTACTCAACCAAATAAAAACTCCAGACACTAAAATGCACTCAAGTTTTTGTTACAAAGTAACTTTCACGTCCAGAAAAATCGTATAATTCCGGCATTATTCCACGTTGCTCTATGTAAATGTAAATTTCGGTGCTTTATTTTAAAAAGGAGCTTAAATCCTACATGTGTGTTTTGGCTGCCATGCATGCAAGCTTTTAATCGTGTTGTAGACAAAGGACGCAATAAAACGTTTTGCTAAGTGTCTAAGATTACTTTCATCAAGCTCACACTTGTCCTATTAGCATCCAAAAAGGGTGTTCCTATTGCTTTTTTTACGATGATATCAAAAAATTTTAAATAAAAAATAAAAACCAACTTCAAAACACTACAGCACTAAAAAGACAGAAATACTTTAAAAGAATACCTTTAAATTAGGAGTACGTACACATGTAGGTATTGTAGAAGTATAATTTGGAGTCGGTGCCGAAAATATATCATTGGTCGGTCATGAAACTGGGCACCGACTATAATTATACTCTTACAATACCTACATTTAGACGAATTTCTAATATAAACTTAAAAAAAAATATTGTCGAAATCGGTTAAGATTTGACAGAGTTATGAAGGAACATAGCCAAAAAAATAAAAAAAAATTATACGCGTCAAATTGAGAACCTCCTTCTTTTTAAAGTCGGTGAAAATAGAAAAAAAACTCCATAGTCAGGTTATCACTTATTTTATTAAAATATATGCAACAGCTGATTATTGCTTCGTTATTTCGAAGTTTTCAAGGCATTGACGAGTGGAACATCCCATTTTTGGATAGATAGAGATTTTATTACACATTGCTAAACAAAAAAGTTAAGTTCCTTTCATTGTAATGAAATGAATAATGTGCTTTGTAAAGCACAGTCGATTTTTAAATTTAACTCTGTCTATCACAATCGATTAATAGCAATAAATAAATAATAACAATCCACTGTTATATATTTAAGCATTTTTATTTACATATTTGTTCTTTATCTATGTTAAATCATTCATACAGTGTTTTGTAGCAACTCCTTTCTACATATAGATACCTAAGTGAAGTGGCCACTAAGACGCTATAGTGTCTGGGACATAGGCTTGCACACTAGGTAACCCAGCATTTACACATTGAAATCAGGGTGGGTTGAGAGCCGCGGCTATGTAATTAAAAATTATATCTGTATAGACCATTACTTTTCAGTATGGACGTAAAATAATAAAGTATTTAGTTGAGAATTAGCGAATTTGTATCAAAAACGACCGTAAAAAAATTTATTTATTTGAAGGCTTAGAAAACTACAAAACTTCCATTAGGAACAATTATTTATAAACAACTTAAGACCTACTTAAAAAAAGTGTTCCCGGAACTTAATACCAGCTTAACCTGCACCGTAACATGCTAACGTACTTAAGCGAGGACAATTTGATCTCCGAAAATCCCGCAACATCCAACGAGTAGGGACAAGCGGTTTTATTTAACGCACACGAGCATCCCACGAAACAAGCTTTCTGCATAATACACTGGTGGAATTCGAGTAGCTAGCACTATTGTATAATAATAATAACAGTAACTTCCACACAATATTTAATCACTTGACCTGGTCCCAACTAGGATACCCTGTGCTATGGTAACCAGGCAAACATGAAAATACACCCAGAATGCGGTCATTTGTACAAATATAACGCAAGCAGTACAGACGTCTCAAAACTGGACGCGGGACTTCTCTCAAATTGTAATTGTATTTATTCTCAATAAAACAAGCAAAACCACAATTTCATTAGTTTGACAAACCGTCAATGCAGTTTATCGGCAATATGGGTATTAATCGGCACGGCTATCCCTTATATTAAATTCCTTAAATTCTTAAAATTCCCGCTCACAATATTGGAGCTTACGGTGACTCGTCACGGTCCAGTCGTTTAAGCTTCGGTCACACACAGCGACTAATAGCTGCGAGTGCACTTGCCGCGAATACTTGTCGCAGCGACAATTCGCTGCCTGCCTGTCACACACAGCGAGTTCTACACGAGAATATCGCGTAATAGTCGCGGCGGCGACTTCAACTCGCGGCGAGTGAATCTATTCGCAGCAAATAGCCTGTCATACATAGCGAACACTCGCGGCGAGTAAGCATTGTAACCGAAGCATTAGGCTGTGGAACGCAGTGCCACGGAACATATGCGCTAGTCCCACTATCGGCACCTTCAAGAAGCGGTTGAAAGAGCATTATTTATTTATTTATTGATACTTTTATTGCACTTAAAAAAATCGTACAATGCGGCGGACTGAAGTAAGCATTATCTATTATTTTCTACATATATTTTATATGTTATTTAAACGTTAATTTTAAATTGTTATTTAAATTTACGCCTGCCGGCGTGTATTTCCATGTTTGTGATGTCCTTGCCTGGTTACCATAGCACAGGATTTCCTAGTTTGGGACCAGGACAAGTGATTGTGTTGTGTGGAAGTTATTTATTTAATTTTTTGCTTTGCAAAAATAGACTATTATTTAGGCTTATGGAGTTTATGTAGTTTATTTTGTGCATATTAGACCCGATTTTTGTTGCTTCCCTTATTCGCATTTTATTATTAAATTTTCCGCCTTGCGCCTTAGGGGTGGTGGCTTAGATATTCTTCAGAATTTTCCAGGCAACTGGCCGCAGCGTCATTTGTCAATACGGACGCCGAGCCGAGACAAACGAATGCACAGTATTATGTTAATGCCCGCCCATCAAACACGAGCGGGAAGCGATGCCTCTCGCCATAACCTCTCCGTACAGATGAAATAGCGACAGACGAAATAGCATTTATGGCTAGATTAGTTACGTCAGACACTTCTTGGTACCTAGGTACTTTATTCTTAGCTTAAGCTGTTCTCGGAGATTAGAAACTAACAGTCGTACTATTTTATAAAAAATACGATTCCTAAAAGCAGACCTCATATTCAACATGTCCCAAAATTCAACGAAAAGCGGGCACCAGACGGTGCACCTGCTCCTGACTACTCTAGAAAAAAAAAAGAAAAAAAAGCTCATTTTTTTTAAGTTACAAAATAAAATTAAAATCCTTCGTAATTTCATATTTTTAACTACCATAAGCACACTTTGTTAAACTTTTCTAATATTTTTTTGCATCAGCTTCCTACGTAGCACTGCTATTTACCACAACCCTTAAAACCTACAGAATGCCTGCCGTTATTACACAAAGATCAATCAAACATTTTTTTTTCTTAAATTTTTTAACCGTTCCTTTTCACTCATCGTGTTGTATAAAAAGGTATGGTAACTTCTATAGCTAGTCTTTGGGACATGTGCGTAGTCAGTTAGAATTTAAAGAGAGAGAGATAGATAGATCATGATGTTTGTTGTTGAATAACAACAGGAGGAGTAGCGTGCGGTTCTCAGCGATTCAGCAAGTCAGTACGCTTTGATCTTTTGTTTATTGTGCATCGTTCCATATCCAATTGACCTGGCTCTCGTACTAACAACTTTTGGCTTGCCTTTTGGACTCGATTAAGTCACCTTCTTAAAATCCCTGCTCACAACACTGGAGCTTACTTACGGTGACGCCTTCACGATCCATTCGCTTAGGCTTTGTAACGCACTGCCACAGAAAATATGCGCTTTCCCCACAATTGGCGCATTTAAGAAGCAGTTGAAAGAGCACTATCTATTTTTTTTATTATTTATTCAAATTCTTAATATACACAATTTCGCCAAACTGCGTAGCAGTTTGTTGACGGTGCGCTCTATCTCTATATATTATTTACTTATATTATACCTATATTATTCTTATACAAAAACAACGTAATGAATTTATCATTCAGTTTCCGTCCATAAGCAAAAAAACCGTTGACAGAAATCGCAAATATACCAACGCAACACCGTCGATGAAGTTGCTCAATTGTTTACATTGAGACAAAAGCCGAACGAAATAACATGATGCGGTTAATGTTTTGTTTTAAGTACATAGGTATAGTTATTTTATTTAATCATTAGTTCTTTAAGTTTATATTTTAGTGTGGCTTTACAAACTTTGTTTTTATCAAGCAAAAGAATATAGCTATTAAAAATTCTAGGTGTAATCTCTTGTTCGTTCTCCATAATAATCATTTGCAGGCGGTTGTATTAACTTACGTTTACTAATCTCTATCATAACTTTGAGCTATATACTTATGTATTAATTACTATACATTTTATTTATTTTTACAGGTAAGTACGTACCTATTTAGTCTATGTAGTGTATTTATTTTCTGCTTAATGCTGGTTATTATTTACGATTTTTGTAGGTCATGTAGTTTATTGTGTACACGTGTACATTTAGACCCATTTTTTACCGCTATTCCGACTCTCCAAGGTTTGCTGGAAGAAATTTCTTACAGAGATAAGCTCGCCTTTGTACATGCAATTTCTTATGTAGTGTCCTGTTCAATGTTTCGTGTGCAATAAACTGTTGTAATGCGATTGGCTACTAGACTGCTAATAGAGTCAATGAAACAACCATTACTACGAGTATATGCTAATCTAACTCTATTGAACAACTTTTAGTGACTCGCCCCCAGCTCAGTAGTACCTCTAGCCGCCTCTACCAACCGCCATAACCGCGGCTGTAAAAGCCTTTCGCTGTTCCCCACTCCCGCTTTTATTGTTGTACTTAGGACAGGATGGATGCCGATTACTTCGTATTGTTTCCCTTTTGTGGCGGTCGTTTTTATGTCGGCGCGCGATTGGTTGTTTATGGCGTGGCCGCCTTGGCGTTTTGGTGGGTGGTTATGCAGATAGCGGGCGATGCGTGGAGTCGCGCGGTGAGCTGGTTAGGGAATAGTTTGTCTATTGCAGTTAAAACTGCGAAAGAAAGACATTGGAAATGTCTTTTCGTTCGCTCCAGTGTAGGCTCCGATTTCACGAAAAGGTGCGAGCCCCTTATATCTCGAAGAGTTGTGAAGATTCAGGTATTCAACAAAAAGGGTCAAAAGGCGCGTATTTACGAGAGCTGTAAGGTGCAAAAAGAATTTATTCAAGAAAGTAAAAACTTAATAAAATTATGTTGGTTCATCATCATCAACCCATTATGTCCCCACCGAGGGGCACGGGTCTCTTCCCTGAGGAAGGTATAGGCCAAACTCCACCACGGGGGCCAAGTCCGGATTGGTGGAGGCTTGTAGACTAGTGGCTCGTCTACTGTCAGAAGTTGTCAAGCCGCCCTAAGGCCATCTATCGACGGCAGCCGGCACCAACAGCTTAACGTGCCTTGCGAAGCACGGAACCGCTCGGAAAAATGCCAATAGCGTTAGGCATAGACGGCGACCCATCCATGCACTGAACGCGCCCTGTGTTGCTTAACCTTCGTGATCATTTAAGATCACTCAGGCAGCCGGGGCTACGAGCGATGTTGGTTACATAGTGAAAAAAACAATTTGGCGCTCGATATTTTGAAAATGAAGAATGATATAAAAAAATTGAGAAAAAATCCTCTGGACGATTTAGTCAGCTACAATTTGAGCCTAAAACAAAGACGATCGGAAACGATTTGAAAAAAGGCAAAAAGTCGACCTTTTTCACATGACATTTATGACTCTATTCATTTCCAATAGCTCGATAGTCGTATTAGGCTTGAAATATGTGTTTTGTTTTTAAAGGAACAGTTAGTTTTTGTCTTTGATTAGGTTAGGTTGTAGTTTATATTAATCAATTATAATCGATACAAAAAATTCTATAGAGATTTAATCTAAATAAACTGCTCCTCCTAAGGTACGCTTTGTGGCTTATCACGCGCCAGGAGCCATTTAGGATGTGATAAAAAATTATTTCACCTCTGAGACCGATCTTGAGTAGCGCATAAGTGTATCATTTTTATTTCACCACAAGGCTTCAACACTAAGGGCTGCATAATAAAGCACCCTGACTTCTGAGGCCGCTCTTGGATCAACATGCTATACGAACTAAAATATCAACTTGAGTGCGCCACTCAAGACCGATCTCAGAGGCGAGATCGTATTCCATACATTTCGTTATAATTCCTGGTATCTTGACGCTGCGCCGCACAGGCCGAGCCCTAAGTTAGGAAAAATAACTTGAGATTAAAATCGCTTTATCGAGCTTATTTCTGAACGAAGAATTAATTTATTCTTGCGAAAATGTGAGAAATTATTCTCAATACTAATCTGATGATCGTTACTCTTACAAATTAAATACCTAATTTGTTATTATTTTGTAATTTGTTTCTTTTAAAACTTTTGTTTCTGAATAGAATAATTTATTTATTGTCCATAAAACAATTAATGTTACCCTAAGAAAACTGACTTTGGTGGAAAATAGACTTATAAAAATGGACGAATCTTCAAAAACTGTACTTTCGTTGACGATTGGTTAACGTCATAATGGGCCTTAGTAGGTATTTAGATGGCAAATCAATGTTTTCGTACAGTCGGAAGCAGAACAACCTTTACATTTTTGTTGCAAAGTCAGTTTACGATTAGTTAGCTGACTAATGCGAATCACGCTTTTAATGTTCTTTTCTTTTTAATAAAATATTCTGTATTTGTATTATAAGCATACAATTTCGCCGCACTTCCGATTTTAGCAGTAGTTATTAGCCCCGCTAATTCTGAGTTCTCCGACCGTATCCCTAAAACAGGTGTTTTGAAATACATTTTAATCTCTAATGTTTAGTATTTAAAATCTAAAAAAAATATGTGTCACTCTTCAATTTCCTATCTAGGGCTGTCGGTCATTACTTTTATGATTTTTTAAACTTTATTGCATTAAAAAAAATCGCGAACATGAGTCTTAATTGTAAACAAATATCGTTTCATTTGAGCTGCACTGGGTTTTCATCATCATCATCATCAGCCCACCTCTGCCCCTGCTGGGTATAGGCCTTTTCCCCATCACGCCATCCTTCGCGGTCTCTCGCCATTCGCATCCACAAGCCCCCTGCCGACCTGGCCACATCGTCCGACCATCGGGCTGTTGGTCTACCGACCGACCGCCGCCCGGTTGTCGGCCGCCACCCCGTTACTGCCCTGGTCCACCTGCCGTCTTCCCGCCTCGCCAGGTGTCCCGACCATCGCCATGCTCGGTTTTGGATAATAAAAAATATACCACCAAAATGATTTTCACTGAATTTGTTAGTGACGTCGGTCATCAAAGTTGTATGTATGTACAAAGTTGTACTCACTCGCGCAGCGCAATAAGTTCCATAGAAATCCAGCGCTAGGAGAACCCAACCTAAAATTTGCAACTAAAGTCAACTTTCTAAGCCATCCGAAGATCTAGCTGGGTTACGCGATCAACCCGAATGTAGGGGATCTTAGTCTACAAGGCAAAGTTCGACAATAGGTAATTAATGCCGCATCCGACGCGGCGACATAGAAATTGAAAGAAAGACAAATTCACAGAGTTCCCGAACAAGCGAAGTTACTTAGATGTCGCTTGTTCTTTTGCTTTGCAAATTTTTTGGGAGCTTGTGGCCGATATGACCAACTCTTTGATACTGTTAACTTGAAGAAGCTGAAAGCCTGTTAAGTCCATGTTACACTTTATTGCACGAGTAAATAAGGTAGTATTCAAAGTTCCGTATTTAAAAAAAAACCAGACGTCTTTTTTTTTTACGTAGCCTCGTTTGTGTCCCACTGCTGGGCAAAGGCCTCCCCCAACTCAGACCAGATGTTTCTGTCGTGTGCCACCTCAGACCACTCCGGCATGTGTCGGTCGAGGTCGTCTCGCCAACGTCTTCTTGGCCTAGCTCTCCTACGACGACAGCCTTGTGGCACCCACTCGGTGGGCGAGACGTGTTATAGGATAATTTTGTTTCTACAGTATAGGGTGTTTCATAAAGCTTCTTGATTGAATTCTTTCCGTTTAGCTATTCACTGTATTTCACAAATAGTAATTGTTTTTATAGATGAGTACATTACACGTAAATCATAATTATTAACCTTTCTGCAACACCATGTAGTATTTGGGCAGCGGTTGTACGGGAAACAAATTACTGAAAGACTGCGTAAATAAGTTACTGAAAATCTTGAAATTGAAATAAATGCTTATTTAAAATGGGATCGAAATAAGAGACACAACCGAATTATTTCGATAGCAATTTCGTTGTTTCACTGCAGCTTCTTTTGTTTTACTTTAGAGTTTTGTATTTAACGGGTCGGACTCCCCATCTAAAAAATATCTGTTGAATTCTTTTATTTATATAGAGTATTAAGAGTAGGTATATACTTCTTGTAACAATTATTTTTGACGTTATATTAAGTCAATCATCTCAATGTTCCTGCTACGAAATCATGTCATCCTTTTAGCCAAATCTATTAGTATCATGAAACACTGTGTAAAATCATGCTGACAGTACAATCCGCGGCACATCGACCTTTACACTAGCTCAAGTCAGTTACTTTACATAAGCAGCCTATATACGTCCCACTGTAGGGCACAGGCCTTCTCTCAGGGAGATAGCATGGGCTTAATCACCACGCGTGCCCGCCGCAGATCGGCGATGTTAAGCGCTGAGGTATGTGAATAGCTCAGACACTCAGGTTTCCTCACGATGCTTTCCTTCACAGTGGTTGTCTTTCACCGTTTGTTTTTCCTCACCGTTGCTTTTATCTAAAATCTTTGAATGGTGATTGCACCTAAAATAAACGATCGATATTTTCCAACAACTACAACAACAGAGGTAGAAAGAGTCATTAGATTGAAGTTGAAATGGGCGGGACACCCGGCGAGGCGGGAAGACGGCAGGTAGACCAGGGCAATCACAGAGTAGCCCCCGATAATCCTCAGTAACTGTGGGCAGGCCAGCAGCCCGATGGTCGGACAACGTAGTTGAGTCGGCGCAAGGTCAGTGGATGCGGATGTTATGGGACCTTGAGAGATGGCATTTGGAGGAAAAGACCCAGCAGTGCGCAGCGGTGGGCTGATGATGATGATGATCAAGTACTTATGCAGGGGCTACATGGGCCAGGAGCGGAACCACTGCTGTTGCGGAATATCCCCTCAGACTATGGAGCACCTCTCTGTGTGTCCCTAGGGCCCGTCCACATGCACTCGAGAGGACTTGCTGGAGGCCACAGACGCTGGAGTGCGCGTGGCCGAGTCTAGGCCAATAACATCTAATTGGTTTGGTCACCGACACGATAAGAAGAAGAAGTACAGGGTAGCTACCTACCTGAGCCATTGAAGTAATGTTGTGTTTTAATAATTGTTAAATTAAAATGCCTTTATTCAAACAGAACATGTATGTGTAATATTACTTTTATGTAAATATATACCTGTACTAGGAGGCTCCGCTCTATCTACACTATAATCTATTAAGAGTGCTTATTAATCAACTATGTTACATTATTAAATTTTCAAATATTAAAATTTTATAAAAATAGATAAATTTAAAATCTTTTCAAATGATTACTACATAGGCAAAAACACTTTTACTTATTTATGTTATTTTATTAAGGACATCAACAGCGGAAACAAATAATTTGATCACAATAATAAAGATACAGTTCACAAGGCCAATAACAGACAATTATTTATAATAATGGTTCTAGTTCTTGAATGGAGACCACATATCGGCAAGCGCAGCGTAGGACGACCAGCCACAAGATGGACAGATGACCTCATCCAAGTGGCAGGAAGACGTTGGATGCAAGCCGCTTCCAACCGGTCTTTTTGGAAATCCATGGAGGAGGCCTATGTCCAGCAGTGGACTTCTTGTGGCTTAATGATGATGATGATGAATGGTTCTACTCTCTTCTTAGTACCGTCTTACACCTAAAAACCAGCCGAACGACCGACCGAACGACCAACTTTACTGACTGACTGATTGATTGATTGATTGATTGGATTTTAATCTGTAGAATTCTAAATGACCCGATTAGGCCACAATAACAATGGTTTTTAGGGTTCCGTATCCAAAGGGTAAGGGACACTATTACTAAGACTCCACTGTCCGTCTGTCTGTCCGTTTGTCACCAGGCTGTATCTTATGAACCGTGATAGTGAGACAGTTGAAATTTCCACAGATGACCACAAGTAATAAAAACAGAATTAAATAAATATTTACAGGGGGCTCCCATACAACAAACGTGATTTTTTTGCCGTTTTTTGCTCGATATTAATAACGGCCACCGGTAGATGGTACGAAACCCTTCGTGCGCGAGTCCAACTCCCACTTCGCCGGTTTTAATTGTTCTTTTCGAGGTCATAATTTAATAGGTTAATGGTTTTTATTCACATAAATGTCATACATACTCATACTAACACCCAGTGTATTTTAAATTTCATACATAATAATACTAACATCCAGTGTATTTTAACTTTCATTCATACTCATACTAACACCCAGTGTATTTTAAATTTCATACATACTCATGCTAACACCCAGTGTATTTTAAATTTCATTCATACTCATACTAACACCCAGTGTATTTTAAATTTCATTCATACTCATACTGACACCCAGTGTATTTTAAATTTCATACATACTCATACTAACACCCAGTGGCTAAACAAAATTCAGCTAGAAACGTTTACAAGACCGGTTACTTAGATCTATTAAAACTTCATCATCATCATCATCAGCCATTTAACGCCCACTGCAGGACATAGGCCTCCTTCGTGGTTTTCATAACCATGAGGGGTTTTGCCATAATCGCCACGCCTGGCAGGCGGGTTGGCGATTGCAGTATGCGGTTGGAATCTCACGAAGACGCTGCTGCCCGTCTCCTGGTAATTTATTTCCTCAACCGCCTTCTACGACATCCACGGAAGGAAATGGAGTGACGCTATTCTTAATCCGGTGTCACGCGGTCTTTAAAAATTACAATACTGAATTTATTATTACAAAATAACTATCTATTTACTTACATGGAGATGTACCATAATTATTTAAACACACTCTCTGATTAGTATTGTGTTTTTAGACATTGTATGACTAATCAAATGACCGACTTCTTAGGTTGGTAGTTCGGTTTCTGTTCAGCTCAGCCCACACAAAGAAATCGCGAAGTTTTTGCTAACCTACACAATAACTTCCACGTTGGTATACAAACTCGAACGCATGTAACTCAGGCAATCACGAAAACAAATAGCTTTGCCCGAGAAATGGGCCAGTAAAATGCCTTGCAGGCCAAGTTTTACTGTAACAGCATTATTAAGTTGTAACTTAACTACCGCAATTTGATGACAATCACAACAGATGGTAATATGGCATGACGTTAAAAACTTTCCTTCAACAACCAACTGTTCGGTGTTCGGTGACCTACGGTACCGTCTTAATGTTATGAAACTTGAAGTCCCAAAGTGTTTCAGATGTCCAGCCACTTTCGATACGACAGTAAATCTCGTACTATTTCAATTTCGGGTCGACCAGATTTCATTACAAGATAAGAGGCCTATTCTCGAAAATTCCCATTCGCAAAGGTTGCTCACCTTGTTCGCAATTTTATATGGAAGTGACATCCGATTTCAAGTGCACGGTCTGCTAAATTCGAAGATCGACCGCCTGATTTGAAATTGGAATGTTTGATTGATTTCGGGTGTCGTTTTGTTACCGTCTGCGGATTATGGTCTTTTGTCGAAAATTCAATTTTGCTACGAACATACTCAGTCCACCGTTGTCCGAAAGAGATCGGCTCACACGATAAGTAAACTAATGTACGTATTTACCTAGCATTAAAATAAATTAAATCTAAAACGCATTGCCTAAAATGTCAGTGAAAAAATTGTGACGCTATAGGACCTGGCCTTTTGAAAGAATGAAGGACAATATAATACTTGTACAATAAACTTGGCATAGAAGCTTTTTTTTTAAATTACGACAGGTCAACACAAACACTTAACTCCAGTCACGCCTGATTGTAAAGGATGACAAGGTCTAACATGTTACGTGCTTGCCTGTAAGGCGTGGAGCACATAGAAAAGACGTGGGACTAGGGTGCGGAAAAGACGCGGCGTCCTTTCAATACACTTTCACACAAAATGTATTAAAGAAATAGGACATATCCCACACAGATCAGACAGGGCGAGGACGCGAACTCTACACAATGCGTCGGGTCTTTTCCGCGCCCTCTTCCCATGTCCTTTCTATATGCCCACGCCCTAAATGCTAGTTAACTCTAGTATTCTAGTTTTCACGGTACCCAGGTTATAAGATAAGAATATTCTTTACTGTACCTATACCTTCCTCAGGGAAGAGACCCGTGCCCCTCGGTGGGGACATAATGGGTTGATGATGATGATGATGTACCAGGAAAAACACAAACAAAATATTTATAAAAATACAGCACAATTTATGTTGTAGGTTATAATATGCCACTATAGGTCACTGGAATAACCGACGACGGTAACGCATCTTTGCCGTTCTTATTATACACGAATCAAATTTGCGAATTCGCTTACAAGTTATCCGGAGCGTAACCTAAGAATAGGAACCCGAAGCCAATTTTTAATCATAATTTCATACTTGCGATGCCGTTAGTAACACTAACCCATGTAAATAAGTAGTCCTAATATTAGGTACGAAATATGTATATTGAGCATTTTATTCTACCTGAAACGAGTTAAAGCTGCGCCGACGGGTGTCGGCGTGGTGAGTTACAATAAAAGTACTGTACATTTCTTTAAAAAAAAAATCGAAAAAGTACTGACCTGGCGACCGCGGACCGGACGACGCAGCGCGGGCAGGCCCCCCACCAGATGGTCTGACGACCTGGTTACGGTGGCGGGGAGTCGCTGGATGCGGGCGGCACAACACCGGGGAACCTTGGAAAACTATGAGGGAGGCCTTTGTCTTACACCGGGCGTCAAATGGCTGATGATGATGATGAAATTTCTATTATAGAATACTAAAAGGACGAAATTTAAAACTGAGATAGACCGGTATTATAAGGTAAGGACACTTAATATCCTAATCCAACGCGAACTAAAGGATACAGCTAGTTACTAAATAACTACGCATTTATCAAACCAAAACTATACCAGTGCATACTCAATCAATACCCTGCTCAAATTAATTCAAAAATCAGCGAGCATTCCAATTTTGACGCACCATAATAACCTAAGCTCACCTTGCATATATGGTTCCGAAATTATGTTACAATTTTCGGACAAACAAGCGGGTTTTCTCGACCGAGGTCCGCCACTAGGCTGCCACGTACCGAGCGATTCACGTCGCCCATCCTATTGCACCTTAACCGTATAATTTTCTTTTCCTTTATCATTGTTATTATTATTATTAGCAGTTTTTAATTTATAAATAGAGCAATTTCATTAAATTCGTTAATTAATTTAATTCTGTAATATAACTCTCTCAGAAAGAGAGTCCGAAAAGGGTTTAGTTCTGATGATTAAGCTCTGCGAATCAGAGCGAAACCTGGTCGGACTCTTCCGACAAAAAAATCAAGTAATTGAAAGTATTTTTTGATGCTCATACATAGTTATTATAAACCACGGCAGCTGCAACGTTGCGAAAACGTCGGGAATTAAGGTAACGAAATTTTTCTTAATAAAATAATCGCGATTAGACCCTGTTTATTTAATATATAACTACTATTATAAGCTAATAGTAATTGAATTGAATTATACATTCGAGGTCACGTCTTCACTGATGATCAGGGGCCTAATAACGCACACCAAATCCTGTCGGATTCCTGACGTATGCGATAGCTGTCAATTTACACACATAGGTACTAATGTGGAATTTGACAGTTATACGATTGGAATCGGTCTGGATTTGGCGTAATAAACGAGCAGATGAGACAGATGCTAAGTACTAGACTGTCTTACGTATAAAAAGGCTATTAACTTGATTCCGCATTCACTTACTCGCTTTTTTTGTCAAAAGAGTCTGATCTGGTTGCGCTCTAATTTGCAGAGATTAATCATGGTAAGTGAATCCGGAATTAAGTTAATAATGTGCTTACGAAAGTTTTGGTAAAAAAACGCTGTTGCTAAGCGATTCGTGACCCTCACCAAAGTTTCATTGGATATTAATTTAGCCTTGTGCACCCTGTTTCGAATTGAATTAGTGGACGTAGATTAATTGGATGCATGAGATTCGTGTGAGTACAATGGATTTTGGCACCCACTACGATTTGATTTAACTATTTATATCCTTTGGCTCTGTTAACTTGAAAGAAGAGTTAGGATGAAGAGTTTCCAAAGTGCAGATAATTGTGTTAACACATAGTATATTACGGAGTTAAGACTGGTAAGATAAGATAAGAATATTCTTTATTGTACCAGGAAAAACACAACAAATCAAGTTTACCTCTAAAAAGCGCAATGGGCAACAACTTTAGTTCTAGACACCTTGAAAAAACAACAACATAAACTCATGACTGTATCCCGGAAGGATAGGCAGAGACTAGGGTACTTTTTATCTCACCCTTTGCTGATACATCCACTATTTGGTCTGGCCTAATTGGTGGTGTGACTTTTTTCGTGTATGTTCTTCTGCAGTTTTTTTCTGCTTAATAGATCAAAAATGCAATTTTTTACTCACGTTAACACGCATTAAAAGATTGATATTTTAAATTACACGTGTTGTACATACATACTAGGATGTACATAGGCAACAAAAAAAAAAGATATAATGATCTTTTTATCCAAAACACAGGCGATACGAGTGAGCTCGCTGACATTGGAGCACCGACAATTCAGGCGGTGTAGAGGCCTAACGAAAAAGTCCATCCATCAACAAATGCCCCCAGAATGATCAATCTAAGTCCCATTTCCATTTACACAGGCCCCCTCCGCTGCCACGAATCTGTATGCAAATTACATACACGCATTCTAATTTGCGATCAAAATCCCACCGGCTGCAGAATCAATCTGGCCCAATCGTTGCGTACCGCCGGAGCGATGGATAGATATACTCGGTCACAGCGTAGAAAAGTTTGGAAGGTCTACTGTGAAAAGAATAAGTTAAATATTGTAGAGCACTACGTACTATGCGTGCCGAGTAAGAATAGGACTGTCAAGACGCCCTTTTAATCCGCCATCCTCGCCAACTTCACTGTCGATGTGTAAGGTTTGCGAAAAGTTTAACCAGTAGGTAAATGTATTGTTTTCGGTAACATTTTTGTTGTTGCCCTTTTTGGTATTTTACCTATTCCTGCTAAAGTGAAATTGCGTAAGAGTTCATTAGCGCGATGCTTCTCGACTTCAAAATATTTGGTACAGATCCTCTCTTTGTACTCATAATGACTCTCAGGCAAATTGCCGCACGTGTAGCTTTAGTTCATTGTACCTAGTGTAAATTCGCATGATAATAAAATAAGTGTTGTTTGTAGCTTGATCCGCACGCATCTCCAGTAGGATACGAGTAGGTCCTTGAGATAGTGCATCGAGCATAGGTACTCCTTTGCGCCTACTCGTTTATAATTTATTTTCTGAATGCAAGAAATACTTCCGAGTCCAATGTTCTACCCTCTCTCTAATAGAAGGCCTGGGCCCTACAGTGGGACGTATATAGGCTGCTTATGAAGAAATACATACAAAGAATAAATTGTTAACAACGAAATCCAAATTTTCGGTAGATACTCATAGACAAAATAACATTTGTTGGAATTTTTTTTGCTGGTAGTACTATTTAGTACTATTTTGTCAGCCGTCATGTGAAGTTAGCAGCAAGTCCGGTCCTTTTCTTAGTTGGCTCGCATAGTACATGGTAACCTCTAAAATTATGGATACTGACGGAAGACCAGCTCATGCTTAGGCAGAGCATTTTGCATTTGCCACACCCACAGTACTTACACTGGATAATGCTGTGCTGTTTGTCAAAATATACTAATGTTTCTTTGTAATATTGTTTCACTGTATTTTGTATGTATTGTTTGCTTTTCTGGCTATTGTGTAATCTGTTTAATATTTTTCTTTATTGTGTGCGCGTAAATGCAGACCAACAATTAGTCTATCTATACAAAACATGCAAATTCCTACAACACGTCAATTGAATCGTGTGATTTTAAAACGACACATGTCCTTTCATTACAACTTTGCAGGAAATAGAAAAAACTGTTTTATTCAAATACTAATATCTACAACAGCAATATTTTAGCATATTATATTGATTTCTGTGTGAATAAACTACAATTTTTTTTTCTAATGTAAATCAATAGGTAGGTGTAAAAAATTTAATAAAAAAAATGGGCAAGTGTTATTTTAAAAACACATGTGACTTGTGTTGTTTTAAAATCACACGATTCAATTAGAGTTTAAACAGCTGAAGTTCAGGACAGTGAATTTAACGGGTTCCATAGAGTAAGAAGGGTTTACTAATGTATTGCCAAAAATCGTTTCCCAAGGTATTACTTCCCAAACTATTTTCCGCAAATTATCACTTGGCAAAAAAACATTTCTCAGAACAACTTAAAGCAAATAAACAGTTAGCAAAAGTTATTACGGCAAGTTTTTGTTTACCAAATAAATACTTGGTCAAAATTCATTTTACCAAGCATTATTCAGTCAAAATCCAATTTCGAAAATATTACACTGCATGGATGTTTGTTTCACCTGGGACAAATAATTTACAGGTAAAAAAATTTCTTACTTAACCTACTTTCGGTTTTTGTCGCAGTTCGTTTTTGTGGGGTCGCAGTTCTAATCTAACTTAACCCACTTTTCTGGTAACAGTTGGTGTCTGTGGGGGGTCACAGTTCTAACCTAACCTAACCCACTTTTCTGGTAACAGTAGGTGTCTGTGGGGGTCGCAGATCTAACCTAACCTAACCCACTTTTCTGGTAACAGTTCGTGTCTGATTATTTGCTATATAACACTTGCCAAAATAAAACGTTAGCATAATAAACGTTTGTCTTAATGAAACTTGACGCAGTAAAATTATGCAAAATGATAATTTGACCAAATGAATAAAATGCGAAATGAAAACTTGCTAAAGTTTCATTTGGGAAATGAAACTGATGCCATAAGTTTATTGGGAAGTAAAATTTGGCGAAAAATACTTTGGCTAAACGGCGGTATCCCAGTAAGAAGACTAGCTCCACCGAGGAAAAAGATCGTATCTGCATAAAGTTTCTGTACATCTTTCAATGATGTCAATAGTAATTTTAAGACCCTTGCCGTGAATCTACGGCAAAAACCCTAGGACTAGATAGTATGACCGCCAAAACGGCCGTTTTTGGCATAAGTACGCTATCTAGTCAGAGGTCCTTGATCCTTGGTTCTCAGTGATGGGTCGTAACAATCACTATTAACATCATTGAGAGATTGTACAGACACTTCTTGCAAATACGATCTGTAAAAAATGATATAATTTTTTCCCTTGGTGACGCCAGTGTTACTTTATGGAGCCCCTTAATGAGGGAGACGGCTGTAAACTGAACTGGAATTAGATATTATTTATTTATTATACTAAGTCCTTTCTAAAATGTCGTTTACAACAACGTTTGTTCTACGACTTTAAAAATTTCTTTCTCATAATTTCCCCATTTTTTTAAAACAAATTATGATTTTTTGCAGTCTTTCTGCTTTGGAGTGGCATGTTTGATAGATAATGCTTAAATTACGAGGAGTTAATAGAATGGACATTCCTTTATGTATGACCATGGCTTACATTGACAGAGCGCGTAAAAGGCGAATACACCAAAATTATATAAACACTGACAAAAATTATATAACATCTGAGAAAAACTCGTAGAACAAAAGTTGTCGCCACACACTTTAATAATTGGGGTATCATGAAAACTGGGGCATTTCAAAAATAACCCTGTAGTGCCCAGACTGTGGCGCCGCATCTGTGTATAACCGCAGGTAGGCTATGTAGGCTAGCAAGGAATAAATCTAATATTCGAGTGGAAGTGGAACTGTAACAGCCACCGTCGAATCGTTGGGGCCTTTGAATAGTCAACGCGGGAAAAACCGCTGTTCCCCTAGTGTTGAATATTCACACTTTTTCGTGAAAACTCTCGGAAGCGTCTGACTTTGATTGTAAATAGTGGAAACTTTGTTTATTTCGAATCATCGTCAGCCCACCTCTGCTTACTGCTGGATTATAGGGTATTCATTTAGGGTTCCGTACCATTATCCACACAACATTAGACACAAAGAACGAGAAAAAACTGCAAGAAATCACGTTTTTTGTATGGGAGCACTCCTTACATATTTATTTTATTTGAATTTAATTATTTATTTTTTAAGCGAATATAGAACTAAATATTCTGTGATTATTTCAAGCGTCTATCTGTTGCCGTTATTAATACCGAACAAAAAGCGGCAAAAAATTACGTTTGTTGTATGAACCCACACAATAAATGCCCACTACGAATTGGCAATTTCAAGCGCTCAGTTATGTGAACACCTCAGACCATCAGGTTTCCACACGATGGTTTCCTTCACGGATTAAGCATGTTTAAGCTAATAGAAGTCAAGTGGTCTGAGTAATAAACCTTCGTACTTATGTGCATCCCGTAAGCCCGGTGCAGCATGAATCTGTTTTGAAAGTTATAGTTAAATTTCTCGCAAAGCAGCCGCCTAGGCGCT
This sequence comes from Yponomeuta evonymella, assembly GCA_963969515.1. Classification (NCBI taxonomy): domain Eukaryota; kingdom Metazoa; phylum Arthropoda; class Insecta; order Lepidoptera; family Yponomeutidae; genus Yponomeuta; species Yponomeuta evonymella. Next base: position 3,074,230 of record OZ018354.1, read on the forward strand.
TGTTTTATATAAATTGCTCAACGAAATTAAAACTTTACAGCGTTGCATAGATGCTACGGTGATTCTGTTGCCAAGGTGACAAGGTAACTCGGCCCGGATCCCAAGCTTGAGAAGTCCCATATCGACCCTTGGGTAAGAAATTTACTAATTGCGATTTTACGAATTTTACAGGAGAACGAAAACAATTTTTTTTATAAAATATGTTTGACATCTTTTTTCATTTGTATGCCGTATTAATGCAGTGATTACTGATTACAGATGTACTAAAAATGTAACGAGTTTTTATTCAACTTTAAATTCAATATATGCGGTAGTTTAGAAGTTAGCATGGCTTATACTACGAAAAAACCTGCATCAATTGGCTTTTACAGCAAAATATGTACTAAAACAATTACAGTATAAGTATTAAATACGAATGTATTTTACGACAAAAATTAAGCAGAATCAGTGTCTTTTACAGCATATTTGGATGAAAAAACTGTGAAGCTTGTTAAAAAATCAAAGAATACTTTTTTTTAGCGAATTTGAGTAAACGAAATATACAGATTGAAAAAGCTTGAAAAATTTAGTAAGACTACGTGTATACACGTAAGTCCATTTACACCAAAAATGGCTAAGACATTTTATTCTCAAAGGGTCGATATGTTTAGGGATCATTACATTTTTGAGTTATTAGATTAGATTAGAACACTTTATTGTACACACCAGAAAACAAAATACATGAAAAGGCTTACATGTCTAAGTTTTGCCGTATACAATTATCTTGTAAAGTATCATACAGATTATCTGGTAAAGTATTATACTGTAATGTAATAAATTGTATTGTATTGTATTATCATTAAGCTAAGCAATAAGCTATTAGCAGTACTAAGCTCGCCTTTGTACAAAATTGTTTTTTTTTTTTTTAGTGCAACAAAATTTTTTTAGTTAATTTCAATCATTTCTATGACTCCGCCCTTATTAGACAACGTTTAGAATACAGCAAGAAAATGTAATCACTTTATTATTAAAACAGTAAAAAAAAGAGTTTTTGCATTTTTCGAGACCTGTGAATCCCGAAAAATATATGGCTCTATGTCCCTGATGAGGGACAATAGGATGTAAGTTTTTCTTTAAATAGACCATACTGTACACAAAGTCACGTCTGTCATTTAAATGGTAAAACCCGCATAAATCAAATCGGTATCTCTCGCGACGAAGATCTAATTGCGCGAGGAGTTAAGTTGCACGAGTTTTACCATTGGAATGCGATTGGTACTGGACTACCAACAGTGTCAATGGAACAACTATTTATCATCATCATCATTCAGCCACCAGAAGTTGACTGCTGGACATAGGCCTCCTCCATGGATTTCCAAAAAGACCGGTTGGAAGCGGCTTGCATCCAGCGCCTTCCTGCCACTTGGATGAGGTCATCTGTTCGTCTTGTGGCTGGTCGTCCTACGCTACGCTTGCCGATATGTGGTCTCCATTCGAGAACTTTTCGGCCCCATCGGCCATCAGTTCTGCGTGCTATATGCCCCGCCCACTGCCACTTCAACTTACCAACAATAACCATTTGCCACACTAATATGACTCTATTGAACACCTACGCATTTTAGACACTCGCTCCCTGGGAAACCACCCCTTTTTGCTTCGATGCGTGTAATCTTGAAAGTGGTCCTTGGGGAAAGTGTCAAGTCAACAGTTTTTTTTTTCTAAAGAGAACACCTTCTTCCTCTACGCAACTCTTTTACAAAGAACCGCCTAGCGTTTACGTTGTACTAAATTATTGAGCGCTTGAAAGTAGGTAGTCATTTTGTGGAAAGTTTATGACCAAAACTAAAACTGCAGTGCTCCGTCCTAACTACGCTGGAGTGGGTAAATGAGCATGCGCTTCAGTTATAATATGCATTAAGCTTCATATAATAATTATCTTTTACATCTTACATAGGTAACTCACGCCTGTATCCTGAAGAGGTAGGAAGAGCCCAAGGTTACGTCTTATGTATACAAAATGCGCTATTTCTAAAACATGTCGGTTTGAGCTTGTTATTTACAACAGCTTTTGTTCTAACACTTTGAATTTTTTCTTAATTTACCATGTTTTTAAAGCATTTTACGGTTTTTCTGCTTTGGAATGGCGCTGTTTGAAACATAATGCTTGAAATCATTGTGTTTAAAAACAGACATTATTCCTTGTCGGACAATGATTTACCGAAGGCTGCGTCATTGGTAGGGCGCGTAAATTATGTAACCACTGAACAGTGTGAAGGAAAATATCGTGAGGAAACCTGAGTATCTGAGGTGTTCACATACATCAGCGCTTGAAATTGCCAATCCGCGGTGGGCATGCTTTGTTATTAAGCCCATACTCTCTCTCTCTCTCTGAGAGAAGGCCTGTGCCCTGCAGTGGAACGTATATAAGCTGCATAAAAAAGCCACTGATAAATCGAAAAATATAAATCTCAAGGAAACCTCCTACGACAAAGTTGTTGTAAGATACAAACACTAATTGGGGTGCTTAATGAATTGCGCATTTCAGAAAAAAGAACTAAATAACTTCCATATAACACAATCACTTAACACGGTCCCAAACTAGTACCCCAGTAAAATATCCTAGTAGCAACTTTTGCGTCACATAATTTGTTTGTCATGTCTGCTCCAGCCACGTACATAATAATAATAACTTCCGCAGAACACAATCACTTGTCCTGGTCCCAAACTAGGATACCCTGTGCTATGATAACCAGGCAAGGAAATCACAAACATAGAAATAAACCGAGACTGAGACCACTTGTACAAATATATGCCAGCCCCCAGTGGAAATCAAACCGCCGAACTCCAGCATGGTAATCAGACATTTAATAATAGCGTTTTCAATCGCCAATCCGCGGTGGGCCATCTTGATGATTAATAATATATGTACACTCTCTCAGAAAAAAGGTATGCCCTGCAGTGAGACGTAGTGGGCTACTTATACATTGAAATTAAAGCAATTGTATTCCGTGAATACCGAGTAATTCCAAATTAAGAGCCCATAATATGTAGGATTTAATGCCATTTCCCGGGGCGATATTCCGAATGGAAACGGAACTTTCCAAATATATACTGAGTTATATTGACACTAAATATTTCGTACTTTCAATGTATAGTTGGCAGTTCTGTGTAAATTATACGATTTATCAATGAAACAAACTCAAACTCGCAAATTGGATTCACGGACTTTTCCAATTATGTTTTGTGTTGATTTCTGCAAACCTGCGACAACAAAATAAATATATTCTGTGCTCGTGGCACACAATATGTTTATTTTGTAATTCTTTTATTTTCATGTTTTGATAGTTTCACATTCCATTTTAATATGAGCGTAGAAAACCACTTTTCCATTCAGGGTTCTTTTGCGATATATTAGTGCTTTCAGCGGAAGCCTGGCCCCAGTATCGTTCTCAGTGACAAATCAGTGAGTGTTTAGTGACGCTTTCAGCCTAAAAGCACCGCGAAATTAGCTAAACCTCCAAGATTTGGCAGGACAACTCCATCTAGTGCTGAGAAACCAAAGCTTGTAATACACTAAACTCTTGCGTGAGAAACGGCTGGCAATTGGCATGCGCTACCGACAAGTGAAAAGATCGATCAATCAATTCAGTTCTTGGTGTACACTCCAGAGGGCGCTTCTTTTTTGTTGATTGCCGATTGTATAGTCGTCTGTCAAGATCAACTATGAGTGCCGCTAGTGATTGCGTTACATGTAAGCTGCCAACTACCCATAAAACGCATTTGAAATGCTATGGATGTGAAAGTATTTTTCACTATACCTGTGGTGGGCTAACGGAGGGCGAGTTTGCCAGAATGTTACCAATGAATAAGCCCAAGTGGAAGTGTCAAGACTGCAAGGCGGCCAAAAACAATAACAAGAAGGCTAGCCCGAGGATTCTATCAGATCCTGTCACGGAACCACATTTCACTCCAACAAGCGGAATAAAATTGAAAACCAGCTCAGTGCTGCCAGATATACCATCGTCAATGGTCAACTTGGACACTCAAGCACTAATGAACTACTTTGATACGAAGATCAGTGTGCTTAGGGAGGAGTGGAGTAGAGAGATGAGTGACCTTTTGAAGCCAGTACAAAGTGACCTGCAAAAACTAACTGAGCGGCTTGGCCACTGGGAGGCGCGGCTGGATGCACTGGAAACACGGGTTGGTGGCCTCGAGCAGCTGTCACACGAAAACGCCGAACTCAAGAAAGAGCTGGAGTGGACGCAGAAACAACTAGATACAATCGACCAGAGCTCAAGAAACTGCAACGTCGAAATTCAAAATGTTCCAGAGATAAATGGTGAAAACCTCTCAGGTTTAGTGAAAACCATCGGAAACGTTATTGGAATAGATATTCCGTTGGAGGGCATACGAAATGTTCATCGGTCAGCGCCGGGGACCCAGCGCGACCGGCCTAAAAACATCGTGTTGCAGCTTACGACAAAGCGTCTCCGCGACGAAATTCTTAGCGCAGCACGCATGCGGCGTGAGCTTACCACGGAACAGCTGTCCCTACCTCCACCGACGCGCCGTTTCTATATAAACGAGCATCTGACTTTGAAAAACAAGATACTTCATTCCAAGGCTCGTGCTGCACAGAAGGCCAAGGAATACAAACATGTATGGGTGAGAAATGCAATAGTAAAAATGCGTAAAACAGACAACAGCAGAGTTATAAAAATTCGTAGCGAGGAGGATTTAGAAAAGCTGCCTTGAAAAAAACTCTCGTCTCCTAGCCAATTAACCGGTGAATCTAGTTCTGTGAATATAAATCTCAAGTTTTTTTGCGTGCATGTACCTTATACAAATATGAAACACATGCTAATAGTATTTCTACACATATACACACTATTTAAAATCTTTGCTATTTACTATTTACTTATTATTATTGTGTATAACTCCTACAGGATGCCTTGTGTATCGGCCGGGGTTTTGGTTGAAAGAAAGACGTATTTCATGTCCTCACTTTTGTCAATGTTCACTCTTAAAAATAATAAAATATTTTTTATAATACCGCTTTCTAATAATAACAAAACAACAAAGTTTAAAATTAACTTAATACAGTTAAACATTAATATTTTTAATGGGTTATATAGTGATGTATTGACTCATAATTTTATACAAATAGATACGTCATTTTTATTTTTTTATTTTCATCACTTATTATGTTACAATCATGTATGGGAGTAAAGGCTAAAAGTACTTATCTGAAACTAGGGCTGTTAAACATACGCTCTTTAAACACGGGCCGCGATGAACTTCAAGTTACTATGGAAAGGCTTAAACCTGACATTCTGGCTTTAAACGAGACCTGGACAAAGACCGGCCAGGACAAGTATGCCCCAGTAATTCCGGGATATGTACTCAGAAATAGCCCCCGACCGCGAGATGAGCGAGGTGGGGGGGTGGGTTTTTATGTACGCCGCGGACTGCGCGTCCGCTACAAGCGGCACCCGCCCTCGGCGCTCGAGCAAATGTGGCTGGAGTTGAACATATCTGGTGTGGGGCGGCTAGCCATTGGCACTGCATACAGACCCGAGGCCGTGTCCCCAACCGAAGCCATGGACGCGCTGAGTGAATCTGTGAGTACCTTTGGATATTGCGATTTCGTCTTGATTTTAACAGATTTCAACGTGAATTTGCTTCAACCTTGCAAAAATAAAGCTTCTCTTCTACTGTCATTCCTTGAGCAACAGAATCTTTTTCAATTAGTCCGTGAACCTACCAGAATGGATGAAAACGGATCAGCTACGCTAATAGACCTAATTATAACGGATAATAAGGACATCTGCAAATCGATCACTGTGCACCATAATCCCTTACTCAGTGACCATGGCATGGTTTTAGGCGAGTTTTATATAAAAAATTCACCGCCTACACCAGTGCACGTTTGGAAACGGTATTTGCGAGGGGTCGATGAGAATTCTTTTTACATTGATCTACATGAAATGCCTTGGAGTGACGTGTGGCTTTGTGACGATCTCAATACAATGGTACTTTGCCTTAATGGTCTTATTAATAACATTTTTGATAAACATGCACCATTATGTAAGGTCAAGGTTAAGGAAAAATCATATCCTTGGATTACAGACAATATAAAGCTAATGATGGCACTGAGAGATAAAGCGTTAAGTAGGGCACATCGCACAAAAAAAGAATCTCATCTCAAATACTATAAAGATCTAAAAAATACAATACACAATGCACTAAAAAGGGAAAAGGAAGCGTTCTTTACTTTTTATGTGAATAACAATAGGGATAAGCCAAAAAAAATGTGGAATAATCTGAAAAAGACTTCAATTTTGGGCAACAAAACATTGCCGGACATCCCGCAAAACCTTAAAGATCCAGATAAGATTAATGATTTTTTTCTCGATGTTCCCGGTGATGGCACAATTGAAGATGAGTCACTAAGATTCTATACGCGAAACAGACTACACCCAGATACTTCCTTTGAGTTAACTACATGTACAGAAGAAGAAATCTTAAAGATCATTAAGGCCATTGACACAAATGCAGCCGGTAGCGATACGATCACGGTTGAAATGCTTCGAATGACTCTGCCGGTTACCCTCCCAATAATAGCATACATAATAAATAAATCCTTGACCGATGGTTCTTTCCCAGATGCTTGGAAGTTAGCAAAGATCAGACCACTGCCGAAGACTTCAAATGTAGAAGAACTAAAAGATCTGAGAGCCATAAGTATTTTGCCAGTCATGTCAAAAATCATAGAGCGCGTTGTCTGTTCGCAGCTGACGAAATATCTGGAGAACGAGTCTATCCTCCCGGATGTCCAGTCAGGTTTCCGTAGTCAGCATGGGACGGCTACGGCTTTATCCCAGGTGACCGACGACATACTTACAGCAGCGGACAGGGGCGAAGGCAGTGTTCTGACTCTACTCGATTTCTCTCGTGCGTTCGACTGCATCAGTGCAGATCTGTTGATCGCTAAAATGATGTTCTATGGATTTTCGCAGGCCACATGCAAATGGTTTCAATCATTTTTGACTGATAGGAGACAATATGTTGTGATAGAAGATAGCCAAGGGGAGGTTCAGACATCCCAAATTAAATTTATTGAGCGCGGTTGCCCCCAAGGATCAATTTTGTCTCCACTGATTTTTATTTTGTACACTACAGATCTTGTCAAACATGTTCAAAACTGTAAAGTGCATCTCTACGCAGATGACACGCAGCTCTACCTCTCTTTTAAGCCGTGTAATCTCCAAGTGGCAGAACAATTAATAAATAGGGATCTTGAAAGCATTCTAAAATGGACAAGAAAAAATGCGTTGGTTCTAAATCCAGCAAAATCAAAATACATCGTCCTGGGCACGAAGGACCAGTGTGAGAAAGTCACTTTGCAGGTACCTAATATCATAATTGACGGTAAGAGTATAGAGAGAGTTAGTTCTGTAAGGAACCTGGGACTGTTAATGGACAGCGAACTGAGATTTGAAGAACACGTCAACCAAAAGATCAAAATGGCTTTTTTTCCGCTTAAAAGTACTATATGGCATAAGAAATTTTCTGAGAGAAGATATTAGGATGATCTTGTCGGAATCCCTCGTCCTCTCAATTTTTAACTATTGTGATACAGTTTACGGGCCCAGATTGTATGGAAAAACTAAAAGCGCTATACAACGTGTGCAAAATGCATGCGCACGTTTTTGCTTTGGAATTCCCAAAAGATCTTACATCACCCCTTATCTAAACGAGAAATCTATACTAAAGATGGAAGGCCGAAGGGAACTACATTTAGCAGGGTTAATTCAAAAGGTTGTTCACACTAAAAGACCAAAATACCTACACGAGAAAATTAAGTGGATGGGGGAATCTCATAATTTAAATACCCGTAGTAAAGAACGACGTCTAATGTCGATTCCAAAGCACAAAACTAAAAACTTCGAAGGCACTTTAAAATTTGCCGCTGCGAAAATCTGGAACGATTTACCCCCACCACTTCAGAAATATATGACAAGTATCACTTTCAAACAAACACTAAAAATTATTTTACTAGAAAAACAAAAAGCAGAGGCATTTTACACCTATAAATCTAACCCGAAAAGAAAGAAGAAAGATTGAAATAGTGTAATGTATGTGTGTGTGTGTGTGTGTATGTGTGTGTGTGTGTGTGTGTGTGTGTGTGTGTGTGTGTGTGTGTGTGTTTGTGTACAATTGTGTGTGTTTGTGTATATAGTCTTACAATTGTTTTTTATGAATATGAGTACTGAGGGAAAGAAAGAAAGAAGGAAATAAGGAAGGAGGACATTTATTTAAATCGTCACAGGAACACAAAGTAAGCACGAAGGTGCACAGACAGAGACACGAACGTCCACAAAACGCTTTTTAGTGGGGAAAGAATAATCCTAAGGCTTTTTAGATTCAGCCTTCCTTTGTGAGTTGTGAGATAATATGTAATATTTAATGTCCCATGCCTGTCAGTTACAGGAAGAGTGAAAGGAAAATTTGAAATGTATACTCCACAAGCACAGACAATTGCATCATTGTTTAAACTATTAAAACAACATACACTTTTAAAACCATGAATAATAATTTAATTTTGTCATAAACTAAACATACAAAGCGATAGAGAATAATTAAATGATACTTCGTAAATTATCAACCCCACCCGGTACACAATTTATATAATCAATAATAATATCCTTTAAAATCGATGTACCTAATGCATAGACGGACTAACCCCCAGTTTCTCGTACACTGAAACGCTGTTAATCTATTGTTAACAGCTGTCAATTGACCAAAGTGCATACAAAAAAACGCCTCAATTTCACCTAAATTTTGTACGAGTACAGACGACAGCACATCGACAAGTACCTACATGTGTGCGCTCTGCTCCATTGCGATACACGTGTCCTTGCACCAAAGTAATGTTCCAACTGTCGACCTGCTGTCGGCTGTTCAATTAAAATCAAATACACGGGATTGGCTCTTTCCTGTATTTGTAATCTAGTGCCTTTGAGACATCTTTTTTTTTCTGCACTGTTCATATCTGATCTAAGTTATATTGGTCAATAATCTACTTATAAACACTTTTGTAACACTCCAGCGTTACGACGCCGTTTCTGATTGAGTTTTTGTCAACCTATTTTTTTGTCTTAATGGCTCATGCTGAAAATCAGCGTCGACCGGTGTTGCATGCGTCTCCGGGCGGCATATTGCTGAGCATGAGTCCATTTGCCAAAAACTTTAATAATATAATAAGATAGCCTAAGAATATTCCTTTTTGTACACACCAGAAAACTGCACCTTTAAGTTGTATTTTTTTTTTGTAAAAGAAAAAAGTTTTAATTATGTAAGCTTATGTCTATATTTATGTACAAAGTGTGTTTTTGGCAATAAATGTAGTTCACTTTCACTTTCACTTTCACTTTCACTTTCACTTTAAAGCGCAAATTTTTGTCAGAGTAGGGTGTCCCCCCGCTCTCCACGGTTGATTGTAGAAATGTGAAGAAATTCAAGGCACGTAATAATGAACTTAAAAGGAAACCTATCACGGCTAAGAAAGCTTTACGAGTTAACGAGTAACAAAGACCCATCTTTCTACGGAACCTTACACTACGCGTGGTCCAACACGCTCTTGGCCGGTTTTTATGGTTCAGTAACCAAAGGGTAAAGGACTATTACTAAGACTCCGCTTTCCGTCCGTCCGTCCGTCTGTCACCAGGCTGTATCTCATGAACCGTGATAGTTAGACAGTTGAAATTTTCACAGATTATGTATTTCTATTGCCGCTATAACAACAAACACTAAAAACACTAAAATATTTAAGGGAGGCTCACATGCAACACACGTAATTGTTTTGCCGTTTTTTGCTCAAAATTAATAATGGCAACACGTAGACGCTTCAAATATTCAAACGTTGCATAAATAATGGTACGGAAGCCCTCGTACGAGTTCGACTCGCACTTGACCGGTTTTTTTCTCTGATTACGATGCTAATTTGTTTAAATTTACATAAATGTAATGTAAATACAAACTGGAATTGATATCCATAGGCCATCTACCAACATTGGTAAGCAAAGCAGAGTCTGGCGCAGACATTTATGAACCACTTTTGTATTCTTATGGGGCTCTAGAGAGTAAAACTAGCGCCACCGAAAAAACAAATCATTATTAGGTATACTTTATTGTACACAGGAGAGAAATATTTAACATAACATAACATAAACTCACGCCTGTATCCCAGAGGGGTAGGCAGAGACCAGGGGCTCCCACTTGCTACGATCCTGACAGATCACTACCTATAAAGAAATATTTTACACATAAAGATAAAGTAATAAGAACGAGTACACAGGCGAGCTTATTTCTATTGAAATTTCTTCCAACCAACCAGATCAGGTTTCAACCAATCATATATTTTTTTACAAATCAAATTTTCAAAAAGTGTCTGCCTATCTGTCTATCTTGTTAATAGTGATTTTTAGGACGCACTACAAAGAACATAGGATCGCGAATCTGGGACTAGATAGACACTTTTTACAAATACGATCTGTAAAAGAATGTATAATTTTTTTAAGTTGCGCTAATGAGCTCACTGGATCCCCTTAACAAGTCATGGATAAAAGAAAATAGTGGACCTATAGTTCTTCCAGAAACTGAATAGCATATTATATTAAACAGTCTGTTCATCCTTACTTGTCCAATTTAGTAAACAATATTCTAACCTCAAAATTGACATTTGATGCCGAAACTAGATATTTTCTTGCAAGTTCGTGCACTTTGTTTATAAACATAGCAGCGTGTTATCCAAATTGGTGTCCCAGGTTACTTCATTTATGGGAATAGGGCAGTTTTCGACTAAAAAGTCATACTTTGCGGGTAGAATGTTGTTTACTAAATTGGACAAGTAAGGATGAATAGACTATATTCTGTAGACGAAAAATGTGTACCGTCTTATGGCAAGCGCTCGTCATAGACTAAATGGGTTGCTACACATTGTAATAAACACATCACACACATTATTAACATGTTCAGACGTACACACGCACACGCACACGCACACGCACACGCACACGCACGCACGCACGCACGCACGCATGCACGCACGCACGCACGCACGCATGCTTTATACAGCGTCTTGTGGCACCTTCACTCACACTAGATGGGTGAAGGCAGCAATCGGACGCTGCAATGCCTGGGACATTGTATTTTAGATTAAGTATGCTTGCTTAACACCTATACCATCCTGACGGCTTAGTCGGCCTAGCCCACAGGAAAGACAAGTCAATACGTGCGGAGCCAACCAAGTCGCGGGTTTCCTCACGTTGCTTTCCTTCACAGTTAGCGTTGTGCAAGAGTGCAACAAAAACTAAAGAACGAACGATCAAATAAACAGAACTTATGCATAGAATTTGATTGACATCATCGTCTGCTCCAACCGCGTGCATAGGACCACAAAAAATCCATGGCCACACTCCGTCGCGTTCCATTTCATCCTACGCGAACAACGCAACACCTTTATTATCAAAAACTCGCCGGACCGGGGTTGGGCGGGGGAAGTCGTGATGAATGACGTGTCATCGGCCCGGGGGACAATGGGGCTGAAGCGTTAATGACTCGGAGGGGACATCGGGGTAGGATGATCTCTACGCGGAATTTATTCGCCGAAATCTTGACGTGAGAGTTATTTCTAAAATGCGCAATTTTTGAGACACCCTGGAGTTTGGAGTTTGCAGATGGCGACAAATCAATTTTTATGATTTTTTTCTGAGATTTTTATTTTCTAAATAACGGGGCTTGCATAATATTATTAATTTGCGCTTTACTCGCTCCGCCAATCTCACAGCCTCCAGTAAATAATTTTTCTACGTAGAAGACTGTCCATTCTATTTTACACATAATGATTTAACCATTATCTATCAAACAGCCCCACTACAAAGCAGAAAATACTCGAAAATTGTAGATTTTTTTTAATGATACATTGAACAAAACTTCTTAAAAGTCATAGAAAAAATATATTGTAAATGACCGACTCTAACCGACATATTTCAAGAATTACGCATTTTCGAATGTTAATATTACCAAATTTAGAATTTAAATACTACCAAACTCTGAAGAGGAGGCCCTTGCACTGCTGGGACACAATCGATGCTACATAAAAAAAGTTCTAATAAAATTAATTATTTTTCGAAATTGGTTGCACCCAGTTTCGATGTAGAGTTGCAGGGACGATAAGGTCGATAATAGCGCGTGGGATTAGCGCGTCATGGGCCGTCGTGGTGTATTTTATTTGTATTATTAATCCGTGGACTGTGATCAAGTAACTTTGACAGAATATAGAAGACATGCCAGAAATGATCTGTCCACGGTAATAGTACAATGAAATCATAGTATAGAACTGAACCTGAAAAGTACATTGATGTATTGCAATTATTTTTTTTATACTTCCTCGTTTGACTAGCAGTTAAGGCGCTTAAGTCGCAAGACAGAGGTCGTGGGTTCGATTGCCACTGGGGGCCACCGTACATTTGTACATTTGGCCTCAGACTGGATGTATTTCCATGTTTGTGATGTCATTGCCCGGTTACCATAGCACAGGGTATCCTGATTTTGTTGTGTGGAAGTTATCCTAAAGTAAACCAGCACTTAACAGGCAAACAAGTAACATCTTACACCCCGTCTTCCTTTACCATCAGGCGTAACTGGAGTCTAGGGTTCCACGCGCAGTTTAGGGTTCCGTAGAAAAAGGGACTTTTATCTGCTTTTAACTAACAGAACTAACAACTTCATCAAAGTAATTTTCAGTGGATTTTGTACGAAGTTTTCCTTTTTTAAGTTCATTATAACATGTGCTACTGACCTTAATTTCTTCACGTTTAGCCGGGAGAGGGGGGACGCCCTATTGTAACAAAAAAATGCGCTTCAAAGCTTAATATTTCGCAAACGGATCCCAACATCGAAAAATGGTCTTCCTACACTCGTAATATTTTTCTCATAACAAACAATCCAACGATATGGTACTTATAGGCGAGAAAAAAAAATGCGTCCCTAATTTAGGTGCATATATAAATGATTTAAAATGATAAATGATTCGGTGGCCTGTAAAAGATCGGGAGTTGCAATAAGCTACATCCAGACGGTGGACCAACACGCCTTGATCTGCCATTCATGATAGGCCAACCTATTGTTAGTCACTGTAACGCCCGCGCTCGTCAATATTGAACGGTCCATCTGCCCATCATCATGAGTGACGGCTCCAGCAAAAGCATTTTAACCCTTTGTGTGAACACAACTGTATCAAAAGCTGGCTTTCATTGGCACGTGTAAAGAACGCACAAATGAATGATGAGTCATAACGTACCCACCCTTGTAGCAAATTAAGAACATTAGAAAGGTGTTTGTAATTATATATTTTATATAACACCTGCTCGTCAATGGCATATTATGTGTCATGCAAACTCAACTTAAAGCAAGTCATTTATAAATGTACTGAATTTCATAATCCCCTAGGGAATTATGACATTTGAATTTGGAATGCAATCAACATTGAATATACGAGCTCCTTGCTATCCATGACCAAACGTCAAAATTAGAATATAAACTTTTCATAGAGCCCTACACCAAGAAGAATTTATTCAAAACTAGCTGTGCCCGCGACTCCGTTCGCGTACATTTCGATTTTTACGAAGCAGCATTTGTATGGGGGCCACGTCTTATCATAACTGGAGCTAGAATTTAAATAGACTATCCTGTGTCCCAGATGTCTATATGTTTTTATACCAAATTTCATCAAATTCGGATAATTGGTTTAAGAGTTATGGAGGAACATACATACATACACACATACAGAAAAAAATTCTAAAAATCGTGAAATTAGTTTCAGTAACATATATTGAGCCTATAAACACAATATCTCTGAAAACAAACTAACTTACTCCATGACCGACCCTTACCTACAGATTTATTATTAGTATAGATAGATTAGAATGAAAACTTTTTCTTTTTAATTGTATTATGTTTTATTGCCTCGCAGTGTTTATATAAAGTAGAGTATGCATTTTGGGGATAAAGCAGTGTATTTGTCTCGGGCGTTTTTGAACCCCTCGGCCTCGGGATTCTAGCTTTAACTTCTCGTGAGTTAACCCTAGGATCCCTCGTCCTTGAGGTTCAAAATATCGCCCGAGACATAATACACTGCTTTATCTCCTTAATGCATAATCTACTATTTTACATTACGGCAAGTTTGTAGCTTATTGAAAAAAAAAGTTATTGAACATTAAAATGTGCCGGAACCCTTTGTGGATTCACCAATCGACGAGCGCGCTTTTACGCAAAAATTAAGTAATCATTACTTCTTCCTCAAATCTATTCATTCATTCGTTCGTACATGTTTGAGTGTTTCAAATACCATACTAGTACCATAAATTGATCTTATGTTAAGTACCTTGTTTCACTTTTCTATGTAAACTTAATTTAAATAATTTGTTAGGTATTTTAAGTAACTTAGTTTTAAACTGAGAGTAAGTCAAACTGCCAATGAATTATCATTTAGTTTGGCGGAAATGAGTTAATGTAAAAATTGCATGTACCTTTTACAAAATAAACAAATTGTTTTTTTATTTATTTAAATATACATACTTTTTAATTGATTGACATCTGGGTGACTTTGAATTGGTTCACTATATTTTAAGGGGACATTCTAATTATGATTTCAGAAACAAATGGTGCTAGTTTTAAAAAAAAAATTGTTTCCTAATTACTTCATTTACCTTAGCATAGGCAAACAATAACAGGCCGAAAATTAATAAAAATCTATGTTTTGAGCATATTATGGTTGGCGCCGACCAACTCAATTATTTTTAGGGTTCCGTATCCAAAGGGTAAGGGACCCTATTACTAAGACTTCGATGTCCGTCCATCCGTCCGTCGGTCACCAGGCTGTATCTCAGGAACCGTGATAGTTAGACAGTTGAAATTTTCACAGATGATGTATTTGCAGTTGCCGCTATAACAAAAAATACAAAAAACATATTAAAATAAATATAAAAGGGGGCTATCATACAACAAACGTGATTTTTGCCGTTTTTTGCTCGATATTAGTAACGGCAACAAATAGACGCTTAAAATATTCAAATATTGTATAGGTAATGGTGCGGAACCCTTCGTGAGCGAGCCCAACTCGTACTTGGCCGGTTTTTTAAAAAAAACTTATGAGTGCTAAACTAATAAATGCTTATGACAGGATCATAAGCATTTATTAGTTTAGCACTCATAAGTTTTTCACAATGAAAAGAACAGTCCCTCAAAATAAGATGAACGAATTCAAGGTCACCCCGTAGTTTATAATGCTCCAAAGGTGGGTATCGGGTCCATACAAACTTCTCCATTGTTCCTTAATTCATCAAATTTACTATTGAAGTCAAGCGTAGACAGGCGCGCGCTTCTTTCCGGTCGATCAGCGAGTGATAAAACACAAGAGCCTGTTGAAACTTCGCATTTCCAAGTTAAATCAGTTAAACGCGCGCAGGTAAACGAGTGAGCTGACTCACAGAGAGCTCGTCCAAGCGCACTGAACGATTCATTTGCCTCGATACCCTCGCCAGCTGGAGTACGAATCACCATCTGATAGAAGGGCGGCGTCGTGTATCGCGTGGCTCGAACTAGAAGGCAACTACAGCGTGATTCTGAATTTGTTAGCGTTATTTGGAGGGAAATTTCTTATCAATACGATTGTGGTGAATGGACTTGCACGTTTCCTTTGTCATGAATGCAGTTCAACGCAGCCAGTAGCGCCCCATCGCTCCTGGACTGTAAATGCGTATCATCATCATCATCAGCCATTTGACGCCCACTGCAGGACATGGCCTCCCTCATGGTTTTCCTAGCCATGAAGGGTTTTGCCATAATCGCCACGCTTGGCAGGCGGGTTGGCAATCGCAGTATGCGGTTGGAATCTCAGAAAGACGGTGCTGTCCATCTCCGGGTAATGTATTACCTTAGTCGCCTTCTACGACATCCACGGAAGGAAGTGGAGTGGCGCTATTCGTAATCCGGCGCCACACGGATGGCAATGCGTAACCAAAACCGGTGCAATTTCTGTATTCGTTCATGTTTCTTTCTTTAATACTCTGATTTCTTTGCATCCAAAATAGCGGTGGTAGCCTTGTGGGCAGAACATTGGACTCGCAAGCGGGAGACCCAGGTTCGATTCCCAGTGCGGGCATGTACCTATGACTTTGTTTTCTAAGTTATGTACATTTTTGAAGTTATAGTAGCAATGCCACTCGCTAACTGTGAAGTAAAACATCGTGAGGAAACCTGAGTGGCTGAGCTATTCATATAACTCGGCGCCACAACACGCCAGGTTTTTAGGGTCCCGTACCCAAAGTGTTAGGGACCCCATTACTAAGACTCCGCTGTCCGTCCGTCCGTCCGTCTGTCACTAGGCTTTATATCATGATCCATGGTAGTTAGACAGTTTAAATTTTCACAGATGATGTATTTCTGTTGCCGCTTTAACAACAAATCCTAAAAACAGAATAAAATAAATATTTAAGGGGGGCTCGCAACTGTTCTTTTGCTCGATATTAATAACGGCCACAGGTAGACGCTCGAAATATTCAAATGTTATATAGATAATGGTGTGCGAGTCTGACTCGTACTTGGCCGGTTTTTTGCCGGCTTTTCGTACTGATATTGTTTGCTTACGATTAGGTAAGTGAAGTAATTTTGGGCTAAGTTTTTTTTGACGCTATTAGTAGTTGTAATAACAAACCCTTAAAACGGTGAATAAATTCGAATTTACCCCGTAGATTATTAGACGGGGTCTCTTCGAATTTATTCGAATTTAAACACATGTTTGAATCGGCTTGATGGAATAATCGTATGTGAACTCACGAGGAGGCGCCCGAGCGGTGATTCTGTCCTTTTATTTTGTATACTGCATTACATTGAACGTGTGCAGACTTGGAGTGCGTTCGAGCATTTTCCGACTACATGTTATTTTTTGTATCAACCTTTTACAAAGGCTTCTAGAGGACATATCTTAGCATACTCTCACACGCGACGAGGTTTTTCATCATCATCATTCAGCCACAAGAAGTCCACTGCTGGACATAGGCCTCCTCCATGAATTTCCAAAAAGACCGGTTGGAAGCGGCCTGCATCCAGCGTCTTCCTGCCACTTGGATTAGGTCATCTGTCCATCTTGTGGCTGGTCGTCCTACGCTGCGCTTGCCGATATGTGTTCTCCATTCGAGAACTTTTAGGCCCCATCGGATTAGTAAGTTGAAGTGGCAGTGGGTGGGGCACATAGCAGGCAGAAATGATGGCGAGGTTTTTATAGCTATTTAAATATATACTAGCTGACTCGGCAAACGTTGTTTTGCCATATTAATTAGCCTGCGACCATTTCTCAGACCCACCAAATATACACGAAAAACGTAATAAAAAATCGGTGAAGCCGTTTCTGAGGAGTTCGATAACAAACACCGTTACACGAGATTTTTATATATTAGATAAACTGTGTGTGAGTATTAAAAACCTATTTAGAGGCTAAATTCAGCACGGGTTAGTGCAACAAAAAGAATATAATGTCCACTAATATCTGGAATTAATTCAACTTTATGACCTATACAATTAAAAGAAGCAACTTAACACATTATACCTAGAAACATTGTTTAATTATATTTTTTTACCACCTATTTATCCATTTCTTTCCCTGAATTTCAGAGGCGCTCTTAACTACTTCTCTTTCATTCGTATTGACATCGACAGTGATGGCCGTCGCTCATATGTCAGCTTCCAATAAATAAACAGGTTAAAATACAAGGCTATCCAATACAATTAAGCAGATACATACCTACCTAGGGATAATCTGCCTTACTAGCTACACCGTGTCGATAAGATAATTCAATGGCTAATAGGCAATTATATTAGCTGAGATTATAAACGCTCCAATAAAGATATTAACGTGTTACAGAAACGGAGTATCCTGTATACATACCGAGTTATTGTACTCGTATATTGACGCCTCCTTTGGCGCAGCGGTAGCGCATCTGCCTACCATGCGGGAGGTGCCGGGTTCGAATCCTGGCTGGGAACAAAAAGAAAACCCCAGGTCTTGGAAGTTCAATGTTCGGGATGTCGCTGTTTCTGGTTCCCATGACACTGGGTATCCTAGTGTGGAGCCAGAAGCAATATGTGTGCCTGTATGTAAATGTTTATGTTTAAGTAAAACAAAGGCAAATTTTAGCTATTTCAGCTAGAGATGGGCGGGGTGAATATTCTCCGAGAATATTGTCGCGTGATGAAAATGTTAAATGAAAATAGTTTTATTTACTTAACAATCAGTTTGCCAAAAATTCATAACAGTGAGCCCTGCACTAGGAAACCTTGCAGGTCCTCTGAGGAAGTGGACGATTTGTAACTGTGAACTTAAACTATGTTTGAAATAACACTTTTCTGATAGATCAATAGACTTAAAAAGTAAATAAAACCACTGATCCTCTATTACGGGAAAAGAGGAAGTCTGAGTATTGATTTAGACCGAGAACCGATAATACCCTTATATTATTTTGTCCGGGGCTGATAAACCTACAAATTAATGAAAATGCACATACTTTTGGATTTGAAATAATATCTCGTCATGCACACACACTAGTGGACGACATTAAATTATTCTGTGACCGATAAGAGTAGTTTTGTTTCAGCAGCCATGTTTCTGCATGAAAACTATACTGAACACAAATAGAAAACGTGCATCAGCCCGACGACGTCAGTGACATAAAGCGATTTGACATGTTCAATTTGGATCCACGAATTTTACAGGAGACATACCTGTGCTGTGTGCGTGCTAATATAACTAATCTTTACTAATATATTCGCTAATATATTTAATATCAGTCTGAATGAGGCAATGAGTGGGTTGACTCAGTTGCTTTTTAAGACTAGTATGCCTATTTGAAACATTTACATATGTATAAAAAACTGCCCATCGAATGCGTCCACTTTATTTTATAAGCCTACGTTGGTGTAGACCTGTAATTAGCTATTTATGTTGTATTAAAATGTATGTTATGCTAAGCTAAAACTTTCGTAAGCACTACACATTCTTAACTTAATTCCGGAATTACTTAATTCTATGTCGGAAGAGTCCGACCAGAGACGAGCAACCGATGATGCGAGCTCCGTCTCTGTGTATAAGCTCTTCAAATTAGAGCGAAACCTGGTCGGACTCTTCCAACGAAAAATCAAGTAAGTGATTCCGGAATTAAGTTAAGTATTCGCGTTTTTGAGCTCGTGTTGTGCGACAATATTATCTGAGAATATTTTCCTCGCCCATCACTATACACAACTAGTGGCAACTGAAACCTTCGCCAAATGGTTGAAGTGGCCACTTACACACTCTCCACTGCACGAGTGAGTACTTCATATATTTATCGGAAATATATTGTACAGATTCTGAAATCGGTTAAACTCTGCTCAACAATGCAAGCTAGTTTACTCACGCCAAAATATATTTTAAAAATATGTTTTACGAATCTTTGACTTGGAACGTCGAAAACCATGGTGGTGACGTCACTAAATTTGTAAAAATTCGAAATTCTTTGTAGTGACAATTCCACTAGCCAACGGTGAAGGAAACCATTGTGAGGAAACTCGAGTGTCTGAGACAAACATCCATCCATCCTTGGATGTAGGGAACTCCATGCGTGAGTCTTATGCACACTTGGCCGGCCTATTATTTTTTGGTCAATTACCGCCACGGTAACACATATTCTCCACCATAAGATTACTTTACCACGACTCGACGATTGTATAGTATTTATTTAATTATTGTTATCTATTACTATCAGTGTGTTCTCAGACTTTTATCCATTTTATTACTTTTAAGTTTTTATGTGTGTTGTGTGTGGTTGAATAAACGTTTTTTGATTTCAATTTCAGTTATTCCGTGAAGATCTTAACAGCTATTTTCGTTCTCGACTGCCTCGCTGGTCTAGCGGTTAGCACGCTTGACTGACAAAACAGAGGTCGTCGGTTCGATTCCCACTGGAGCCCGCCATATTCGACTGGTATAAATGACCTCAGTCTGGGTGTATTTCCTTGTTCGTAATGCCCTTGCCTGGTTACCTGGTGTTCAGTGGATATGGTTATTTTTCTTACTATCACTATCACTGTATTTTTCTTCCTCTTCTTCACCTATTACGGTTCTTGAGTGAAACCCAGCACGATAATAAATCGAGGTATCTACGAAACCATCGTCGTTGTCCAGTCGGATCGGGAAAACTTCTCAAAACTCCCTAAATAAATCGTACAACATTCAATGAGCCTCCGGAGCTGGTAGCAAATTAATAAATCAATGCGCCGCCGGCTAACGAAACGAAGAAATCCGCTTTCTGGCGACCAGCCAACTACCTAGTTAGTATACGTGGTGCTTATTGAATTAAAACCCACGTACAGTCGCTGCGGGTATTCTACTGCGTGGACAGCGGTCATCATTCTGGACAGTTGAGACACAAATCGATAAAGACAAAAATAGCATTTAACTAAAATTCTTCATACAAAAGTCAATTTATTTTTTTTTATTTTTTATTGGCGACTTAAGTGACATTTAAGCAGTGGTGCTAGTGTAAGTAAAGAAATAATAGTTCGCTAATTTTAAACACTAGGTGGCGCTGACTGCTTCTGGGAATTTCTTCTGAATACTGATCTAAACTGTACCTACCATCACGACACATATAGTAGGCAACAGTCATCATCTAGAAATTCACATCAGTTTAAGCTTATTTTGTGTGACCATAATGACACACACTTTTTTTGTTATTATGAAGTTTTCAACACAGTAAATTATTTACGTGTTGACAACTAAAGGTGTATAAGTATAAGCAAACTAAAGAGAATTGGAAAAATAAGAGACCCGATACAACTTTACAACAACTTTTTTTTATTTGCTCTTTCGTAAAAATGGTAATACAAGTATCGGACTTAACATCTATCGGTGACATGTGGGCGCAAAATTTCAAACTAAAATAATCTTTATTTACTTACGAAACTAGAGACTATAATACAAATGCGAAAAAAGCGGGCTGTCGTTAGTTTTCCCCAAAGACTACCCCAAGAGCGCTCTTCCCGCGAAAGTGCAGTTTTATTCATAACACGACACGCGTGGCTGAAGATTACGTTTTGTACACAGTTAAAAGTGACTGTGGACAAAACGTAATCTTCATTTTCAACGTTTACGTAAAGAGTCCACTGATTACTTTCACCAACAATAGGCATGACGACAGTAATTGAAAATCACTAAAATTATGTATTTATTTAATAAGAATTGAATTGTGGAATACGAAATATGCATCTAATTTTTTATGAAGAGCGGGACTGATAATTATTACGATAATTAAAATCTACGAAATTCCTAGGTCCGCCATATTAACTTAAATAGCTAATGACGTCACATTTAAGAACACGCCAGTAAGCCTAGGTCTACTCTAGAACATATTACTTGATAATCTGTGACATAGGTAGTAAACAAACTCTCTGGTTTTATTCATTTTATTTTTTCATCAAAATTGTTGTGTTGACGTTTTACACCACAAATTAATTTTACACTTTTTCACTCCACGCGAAACACAAAAATCAACCCAAAAAATTACTTCAGAATCACAAGTGTCATCTGACCACAGACAATATACAATGTACAATACTAATGCGGCCTTTACTTTTATTCTAAGCAAGACAATCTAAAATAATCATTAATTACACCCACATAATTCTGTGTGGCGCCGGATTAAGAATAGCCTCACTCCATTTCTTTCCGTGGATGTCGTAGAAAGCGACTAATGAAATCAATTACCAGGAGACGGGCAGCAGCGTCTTCCTGAAATTCCAACCGCATACTGCGATCGCCAACCCGCCTGCCAAGCGTGGCGATTGTGGCAAAACACCTCATGGTTATGAAAACCACGAAGGAGACCTATGTCCTGCAGTGGGCGTCAAATGGCTGATGATGATGATGACACCCAAATAAGCTAAATTGTTGCTTTTATTTTTGGTAGCCCGCAATAATAAATATTGTGTCACTTTGGCAATGCAACACCTTCTGTTTCAGTCCAACACTAGTCCCAAGACTTGTTTGCAGACTAATTAGTTTATCTGTCTTCTTAACCGTTTGATACAGCACAAGTGTTTTTGGAACGGCATGTATTTCGAGAGTTCTTAAGTTGGCAGAGGAATTTGTTAAACCGAGCCGCCTTCACAATTACACCAAAGACGTTTTGGCTTTGAAAGCTCTCCCTTGGTAGAAATAAACTTCCTTTGCTTCTTCATTTCAATGAAAATATAAAAAAGAGGGTGTGTACTGTAATACGCTATTTTATTAAAACGCGGATTACGGGCAATATATTTTTTATTATAGTCTTTTTCATCGATTCCCTAGCCTAGCTGGGGATCGACTGACTTCTAAAACAAAAAGTAACGATTCCCTTCAAAATAAGACTAGAAGGCTCTGCCAGCCAGCTTCTATAAAGAGGAATCGTTACAGTACTTATGAAGGGAGTTAGGCTGGACTAAACTTCCATTTCGATAAGAACTTTGTAATTTTATATGTTTAACGCCCTGTTCGTTGTGTCCAAAAATATAAATAAATCACACGATCAAAGTGTAAACGTTGTTTGATTTTCTAAATTTAACTGACGAGTAGAGCCGAGCATACAAGATTCAGCGTCATCCAGTGACTGAAGCCGATTGTACCTGATTCAGCGTCACCGATCATCTGCGGTCGAGTATATCCGATTCAGCGTCACCGACCAACTGTGGTCGGGCATATCCGATTCAGCATCACCAACCAACTGCAGTCGAGTTATCCGATTAAGCGTCATCGACCGACTGCAGTCGGGTATATCCGATTCAGCGTCATCAACCAACTGCAGTCGAGTATATCCGATTCAGCGTCATCGACCAACTGCAGTCGGGTATATCCGATTCAGCGTCACCAACCAACTGCAGTCGAGTTATCCGATTCAGCGTCATCGACCGACTGCAGTCGGGTATATCCGATTCAGCGTCACCAACCAACTGCAGTCGAGTCATCCGATTCAGCGTCATCGACCGACTGCAGTCGGGTATATCCGATTCAGCGTCACCAACCAACTGTAGTTGAGTTATCCGATTCAGCGTCATCGACCGACTGTGGTCAAGTATATCCAATTCAGCGTCACCAACCAACTGCAGTCGAGTTATCCGATTCAGCGTCATCGACCGACTGTGGTCGAGTATATCCGATTCAGCGTTACCGACCAACTGCAGTCGAGTTATCCGATTCAGTGTCATCGACCGACTGTGGTCGAGTTCACAAATAATAAAAAGTTATAAAAACAAAACATTACACTCACAAAAAAAAAAAAAATTAAACTGCACGCGAATCAAGCAGTCTCGCCACGGATCGCACGGCGAGCAGCCCGCTGCTCCCAGCTGGTATATAGGTATTCCTTGAACTTCTTATATAGCCGGGACAGAGCATAGGCCGAGAGGAATCCAACTACGGCCATAAGCAGTATTGATGATAAAACCGGCACCGTATTGCTGCTAGGGGCGGACACAATAATATTATCCTTGCTTTCCTGGCCGCCCATTGTCGCTGGAAATCGGGGACCTGTTCCCAACACAAACAATAGCACCTGCATAAGCCAAAAACTCACGCCCTCCGCTGACGCCCCGGTGTCGCCTCGACGTCACGGTCACGCTGTCACGGTCGCCATGAAGTATGCCCAGTGGGGGGGGGAGTGGTTGCAGGACGGCGGCGCAGCAGAGAAACAACAGGAACGGTTGATCACATTTTAATTAGTGCATAGTTACGTCGGTTCACAGACTCCAGTCTCTTGACTAACTTATTCTAGTCTTACACATCGTCTCATATAATAATCCTACGTGCCTTGGGAGGAGTTGTCTATCTTTCAGAGGGTACTTTATCTTGGTCTACTATATACGTGAAGGCATGTGGCGTGATGGTGCTATTTGCCTATCACATCAGCGTCACCGACCAACTGCAATCGAGTTATCCGATTCAGCGTCATCGACCGACTGTGGTCGAGTATATCCGATTCAGCGTTACCGACCAACTGCAGTCGAGTATATCCGATTCAGCGTCACCGACAAACTGCAGTCGAGTATATCCGATTCAGCGTCATTGACCGACTGTGGTCGAGTATATCCGATTCAGCGCCTGCAGCGTCATCAGCATTTCAGTTTCGTTTACTGTTCAGAAAAAGTGCGCCTGAAGAAGTTTTTACTTCAAAACCAGGAACTAATCTTTTCTACTGTCTCGTTCTCTTTCTCTTTTCCTCTCTCTTTCTAGAAAGTTTATGTACAATGCACCGACTAAGTACAACAAAATCACGGCACAGGACACACAGTGACACCTGACAAATCTTGTTCACTGTATGTCGTGGCAAGTGGCGAACTCTGTTCTCTGTCTAGCCCTCTGAGATGCAGGCGTGATTTTAAGTATGAAGATATATTGATAATTGAATGGGTAGACTTTCGCTTTGGTGCGAATGCTACATATTAGCATATCCTTACTAATATTATAAACGCGAAAGTTTGTATGTATAGGTGGGATGTACTCTTTGACGCAAAAACGGCGGTACGGATCCGGATGAAATGTTTTACAGAGATAGATTATAGTCTGGATTAGCACATAGGCTAATTTTTATCCCGGAAAAATACAAATCTAAATTATCACCCGAACGAAGTCGCGGGCAACAGCTAGTATTTAATAGATTTACAATCGACTTGCTAAAGGTGAAGGAAAACACCGTGAGAAAATCTGAGTGTCTGAGCTATTCACGTACCTCAGCGCTTGAAATCGCCAATCCACGGTGGGCACGCGCGGTGATTAAGCCCATACTCTCTCTCTCTCTGAGAGAAGGCCCGTGCCCTACAGTGGGCCGTATACAGGCTGCTTATGATGAGGCCCAAGTTAGGCTAGGAAAAACATAGAGGCTTCGATTGAACTAAAAAAAAAAATACGGAGTCTAAGTGGCTTTGTTGTTGAAACTGACACGTTTATAACAGAAGTGCAGTTTGCATCCCAAACTATTTCGTGATTAAATTTTTTCGGCCCAAAATACTCATTCATAAGCAGCCTATATATGTCCCACTGTAGGGCCTTCTCTCAGAGAGAGAGTATGGGCTTAATCACCACGCGTGCCCACCGCGGATTGGTGATGTCAAGCGCTGAGTTAAGTGAATAGCTCAGACACCCAGGTTTCCTCACGATGTTTTCCTTCACCGTTAGCGAGTGGTATTGCTACTATAACTTCACAAATGTACATAACTTAGAAAGAAAATTCAGAGTCCAATGTTCTACCCACTAGGCTACCACCGCGCTGGAAATTTGTAATACTCATTATTATTATTTAATAATTTTATTGCACTTAGCCTAATGTACAATGCGGCGGACTTATTGCCGTAAGTATTTACTACTAGTCAACCGCAGGAGGCGGAAGGAAGATTGGTAGGCGTGCAAAGAAGAGAGGGGGAAAAAAGTAGAAATGCAATTTACAATATACTTATACATATAAGGTAAGATTGAATAGACCTAAATATTAATATACCTGCAAGTGCCGTGCAGAGACACGTTAAAACTACAATGAGGGCTTTTCAAAGCGTCATTAAAAAAAAAATACAGTACCGCAAGTTACCGATAGATGGTGCTGACGTCACATAATATGTCAAAATTGACATGACATCACTGTACCTCCTCTGTGGTTTCTGTCACGTTGCTCGCTTGTTTCGTTGATGAGAGGAGAGATGTTTAGATTATCACAGATTAATAACGATGTACAACATTTAAAACGTATGATGACATTTGTTCTCCTTGCAGCGCCATCTAGTTTTTTTTTATGAAACTCAACTGGCAGCTGTCATTGAAAAGCCCTTATTTATTACGACAATTCGATGTACATTGCGCAGCCGAGTCTGCCTGTCTATTAATCTGTGGTTTGAACTGTCACTGATCGAACTGTCACAGTAAACCCTGAATTGTAGTTTAATGAATTGGGGCCCAGATTGTTAGTGTAAGAGAAACCTATATCTATTTATACTATCTTTTGCCCGCGACCTTGTCCGCATGGAATGAGTAATTTTTGCGATGAAAAGTACCTATCCTATGTCCTTTCCCGGGATTCAAACTATCTCCATAGCAAATTTCATCTAAATCCGTTCAGCCGTTATTGCGTGATTGAGTAACAAACATTCAAACATCTTCATAAACTTTCACATTTATAATATTACATACTAAAATCTTTCTGTATCAATTGCTAGTCCGTCAACAATGCTCACGATCTAGTCTCCTGTCTACCTGCAAAGCACTCATGACGCATCTTGCCATAATCACCGAAGCGGCCCCACGAGCTCAGTGCAATTAAATTCAATTAAACTCGCTCTTACTGCGGATGTCTCTATCTGCAGTAATGAGACATGCCGGCTCACTGCCTCTCAATTGCGTCTCGCGTCGAGCATCGACCGAGCCTTGTCTTAAGGAGCTTTAAGATCTAACCTTTTAGTGACACTGCTTTTACCCCCTGTTAATAAATACAGTGATAGTCACGCATTTTTTCAGAGCGAGAATGCGTATTTTGACAGTTTTACCAGCCTATTACCCTCGCATAATAACCATTTTACCCCTGCAGGAGGGTAATTAGCTTCGGAACCCAGCCCCTAGAGTCTAATTACACACATAGTTTTTCAATTCATAAGCAATATAATACGACAATAGTGTTTATTTGCCTCTATTTGGTAATCTACTCAGCAATAGCAGTACAATGTCATTCCAATGGTATAATTCGCGCAAATTGAATAGGCATCTCTCGCGAAGGAGATCAAATCGCGCGAGATGCCAAGTTAAGTTACACGGGCTATACCATTGGAATGCGATCGGTTACTAGACTACCAATTGTGTCGATGAAATAGCCACTACTGTACTATTAAGACTCTATCGAAAAACTGTGCATATTAGAGACTCGCCCCGCATTTATTATCTTCATAACTTTCTCTAGCAAATGAGCTTCACAACCGCTCCCACGAGTCTCAATATGAGATCCGGAAACTTGTCCATCCTGTCCCGTAGACCGGACAGCTTTAATTAGGAAATGCAATATTCATGCATACGGCATACAAGGCTGCGTATACAATCAAGGAACTTTCGCCAAAGCAGTGGACTATGTTATTACTGACGTGCTATAGATGTAAATTCGTTGGAACTTGGCAATTATGAATTATGAACTTTCCAATTTATCATCTCAGACCTCGGTTTCGTTTGCTATCAAACGTGCAAGCCTGTGTTGAGTAAAGTAATAAAATCTCCAATCAGAAATCATATGCTTGTGAACCATAAACAGCCCATAGTGTATACGATATAGAAAAGACGTGGGGCGGGGGCACGGAAAAGACATGACGCGTTGTATAGAGTTACAGATCAGTCCTTACTCTGTAATCGCTCTGTTGTCTATGACTTTATACAACGCGTTGCGTCTTTACCGCGCCCTCGCCCCACACCCTTTCTCTATGTCCAACGCCTAGGTTTGATCACATTGCTCGCTCCCGTCGAATTCTATTCATCGCTTTTCATTCATTTATATTCGCGCCATACCGCAGTAATAAAATAAAGGGAATATATGAAGCACACATTTTTTCTTCGCAAAAATATAACATTTTACGTATCAAAGGAGTTTACTAAGCTTAATGGACAGGACTTTCCAGTGACTTCGTTGTGTCGAGAGAGCGACAGCAAAAAAAGGTTTGTTTATTCTTTTTCCGTAACAAAAACCGAGCAACACTTTTTCCGCGACGACGCAAAACTCTTGCCAAGTTATTTACTGTACAACAAGATGTACAAAAAGTGTGAAACTGTCAAAAACTGGTATGCGGAGTAAAGATTCCGACACGAGTTGAACAAGTACTCCGGCGACCAAAAAACGTACGGCTGTGAAAAATTCATTCCTCATTACTTTATTTTTCTTTCTCAGGGAGAAGGCTGTTCCGAACGTCAGCATTATTACCAATTAGAAGATTATATTTTATAAAATATACACCACAATCCTCACAACTTCTTTCGCTTCCTCAACACACACGTCGCTGCACCCATAATCGCCGGTTACGGGTAATTTTTCTCGCAAAACTATAATATTTTAATCAAGAACATGACCTATCGGAGTGTCAAATTCCATCTTAACCTATTAAGCCGTTTGTTCGTAATTCCATAATCTTTCAAAATCCAAATTCGTGAACATCCAAATTAAAGCTACTTAAAAGAGCTTATAGAGCCTCCGGCTAAAAAACATTGCAAAATAAGGGAAGGAAAATATAAATAAGGTTTTGTGCATGGGAAACCAATGTGTGACCCCAGCGCCATCTGGTGTTAGACATGTTCTTAGACAATCTAATCTGAGCATAACTGACAAAGATGGTGCTGTATGACACTGATTTCGGACATCCATCGAAAACTATTCATAGAATATGCAAATATCTAAAGTCATTGGCATTCTTAACCAGGATTTATGTGGAATCACACTCCGTGGAAATCTATTAGGCGGACGACCACGGACAGCCGCAATGGGCGGCAACAACGACGCGGATGTTTGCGTGCAGCAAATTTCCGCGTTACCACGAACTTCCACGAGCGACCGTCTTCCCACGGTGGGTTGATGCGGACGATGCAATATCGTGAATCGTGAGATTCCACCTTTACAATTGGGCGGACTGTAGCGGGTTTTTGACAAGTTCACAACCTACAAAGTCGCGCTCTACCTATGTTTATTTTTTTCACTTAAACCCCTAAACAAGGCGGGTTGAAGGAGAGTGTTAAGCATTTCTTTCCCGAGGGTACAATTAGTGAGAGCCCAACGTGAAAGCGCCTTTGAACTAGACGACACGACACCGACATCGGCGAGATGTAAATACTACTTAACTCCGATTCCGAGAAGTGTCGCTGATAATCATGTATTGCAAATTATAATGGTGCCATCACGGAGCTTAAAAGGTAGATTGAACTATTAATTTATAGAAAATTATTTGTATCTCTGTAATGGAATGTTACGTTTAAAAATTGTCAACATTGAAGCAAAATTTGGAGCGGTGGTACTAGTGGGTAGAACATTGGACTCTGAAGCGAGAGACCCAGGTTCGAATCCGAGTGCGGGCATGTACCTATGACTTTGTTTTCTAAGTTATGTACACTTGCGAAGTTATAGTAGCAATACCACAAGCTAACGGTGAAGGAAAACATCGTGAGGAAACCTGAGTGTCTGAGCTATTTACATACCTCAGCGCTTGAAATCGCCAATCCGCGGTGGGCACGCGTGGTAATTAAGCCCATACTCTCTTCCTGAGAGAAGGCTTGTGCCCTACAGCGGGACGTATATAGGTGCTTATGTAAGCAAAATTTAAATTGTGTCCACTAATCAAGTTCCGAGGATGCAGGTTTAGCCTAGTTTGGGGACTGGCGGTAAACTTAAGAACATTTTGGTTATACATTCACTTTTTTAACTATTTTGGATATCACTATTTCTTAACCGGTCTTTTTGGAAATCCATGGAGGAGACCTACGTCCAGCAGTCTACTTCTTGTGGCCGAATGATGACGATGATGATTTGTTAACTATTTTGGATATCAATGAATTTCTATTATCCTAATTATCCTAGTTTCGGACCGGGTCAAGTGATTGTATTGTGTGGAAGTTATTTATTTATCTATTCTTAATTGTAAATTTAAGTGCCAGAACCTCAATAACTGTAAAATAATTTATGTGCTTGCTATTACTGTGAGGCCGTCTATTGTAAAGACGATTTTACACGGTTTTTACCTCGTGCTTTATTTTTCAGAAGAAAAAACTTTCGTGTTTTGTTCAGTGCGGGTGTTTCTTTAAATCACTGTCGAGCTATACTAGGAGTTTCACTACGTGATCGAATCAGGAATGAGGAGATCTGCAGAAGAACCCTAGTTACCAATATAGCTGTAAGAATTGCTCAATTGAAGTGGCAGTGGGCGGGACACAGCTCGGAGAACTGATGGCTGTTGAGGCGAAAACGTTCTGACTTGGTGACCACGCGCCGCACGACGCATGGGCAGGCCCCCACCAGATGGTCTGACGGCCTAGTTACGGTGCCGGGGAGTCGCTGGATGCGGGCGGCACAAGACCGGGAAGCTTGGAAAACCATGAGGGAGGCCTATGTCCTGCAGGGGGCGTCAAATAGCTGATGATGATTTCGAAGAAGAGTTGCAACTGTTTAATTACCAAGTTAAGCCTTACTTTGTTTTAAGTTGTATTTTGATGAGGCAATAAATACTTTTTTATCTTTTTAATTAGGGTGGAGGCAAAATAAAAACAAACAAACAGATACATGAAATTTGGTGTCAATTTTCACAGGGTATATTTACTTTTGGTTTGTCTATGGGTATATTAACGGGATCTTTCTTTCTTCTAATTATTTAGGTTTACTAATAGATTCAGTTGATTACGTACTTCCATGCGATGACGTACTTCCGGTTTTGTACACTAAGAGTATTTTTTTCGCTTTAAAAATTAATTAAAGCAGCCCATATTAAACTATTACACCCTGGCTTTCGAAACTATTTCCTATTTTAACCAAAAAATTATTTAAAAAAAAAAGTTTTTGACATTGGAAATATCTTTTCGTTCGCTCCAGTGTAGGCTCCGATATCACGAAAAAGTACGATCCCCTTACCTATATCTCGGAGAATTGTGAAGATATGACATTCAAAAAAGGCTCAAAAGACGCGTATTTACATGAGCTGTAAAGTGCAAAAATAATTATTAGAAATCAAAAATGGAAATAGATAATTATGGCCGAAATAGGGAAAAAAAGTTTTTTTTTTTTCCAAATTTTTGATTTTGGCGCTCGATATTTTGGAAACGAAGAATGATATCAAAAGTTTGAAAAAAATTATCATGCACAATTTAGGCAGCTACAATTTAAGCTGAAACCAAAGACGATCGGTTTAAGAGTTCCTTTTAAAAAAAAGTCAAAAATTCAGAACGACATTTTTCACATGACAGTTATGACTGAATTCATCTCCAATGTGATCCATAGTCGTGTGAGGCACGAAATCTGTGATTTTTTTTCTTAGTTTTTGCCCATTGCTAATTTCGTGTGATTAGACAGTATTAATTACACGTTGTCTATTAAAATTGCGGGCAACGTGGTTTGAAGTGATCGCGAAAACATCACTCTTGCGTTCATGGGTTGACAGCATTTCATTATCATTTCTACAATAGATAAGGTATTATTGCGCGTCAAAATGGCATGGCATTTTTTAAAACACAGATTTAAACGTGTATTGAACTGCGTCGAGAAAAAACCGGCAATCAAGAAAATTCGAATAGAGCTAGCAATCCGGACATCACCCATAAAAGAAGAAACTGCAAGCGGAGTGGCCTTTCTTTCGCGATTCTTTGCGAGCTCGATCGTTATATTGTCGCGTGCGAATAACGTTAATCGTGACTTTTCAGAAAATAATATAACGTTAATTTTTTTTTATTCTTTTACTTCCAAATAAGAGCTAGGTTCTAACAACTGATTAACATAAAGTGTCGTCACAACACCAACGCCCTGTTTCTAGTACACGAACAATCGGTTATTATACTGTTAACAGTTGTCAGTTCCCAAAGTGGCGTCACTTCAAATATTGTTTATATTATTAAATCAAACGAAGACTCGTCATTATACACAAAATTATATTATTTTATTTACCAGTGAAACACATACCAATAAAAGTAAAGTTTTTGAACGAAAATCTCGCTGGAATAATGCACTTAACAATAACATACGAGAGACAAAAATTTCTGCGTTACCATTCGCTGAATGTACCGGCATTTTACCCAATTCGTTGATGCCATCAAATATTCGAGATCAGATCGCACAAGCAAAAAGGCAAGTAGGATCTACTTGCGTTTTAAGGATTGCGCTAAACGTGACATGCTTACTTTTGGCATTCCAAGCGATTGGTGGGTTTAGCTTGGTTTAGCTACAGGAAGATCGCGACGAGTAAAGGCTGGGCGACGCACTCACATGACCAAGCTGGTTCCTGCATCTGGTTCATGAACGCAGGAAGCGGCATGCACAGGCGTTAAACTCCGACGGGCCCTATTTCTCGAAACTTATTAGATTTTTACTAGGGTTCGTTTCTCCAAGCTACTGTTATAAAATATTATTTATTAGTTACCAACTAATAAATATTAGCTAATATTATTAGTCAATTGGGTTTTGATTTCATTAATATGTTGAAAACTTCAACATATACATTTTTATGAAGGGGAATATCCACATTATGCCAGATGACTTAATTACGCACTCCAATTATTCACGTCTTTTATTTGTTCCTAAGCTATTAACACAAAACCCACCATCATCAGCCATTTGACGCCCACTGCAGGACATAGGCCTCCCTCGTGGCTTTTAAAGCTTCCCAGTCTTGTGCTGCATGCATCCAGCGACTTCCCGCCACCATTACCAGGTCGTTAGACCATCTGGTGGGGGGGCCTTCCCACGCTGCATCGTCCGGTCCGCGGTCGCCAGACCAGAACTTTTTCGCCCCAACGGCCATCAGTTCTTCGAGCTATGCGCCCTGCCTACTGCCTCTTCAACTGAGCTAATTTCGAGCTATATTAGTAACACGGGTTCTTCTGCGGAGCTCCTCATTCCTGATTCGATCACGCAGTGAAACTCCTAACATAGCTCTCTCCACTGCTCGTTGAGCAACCTTGAGCCTTCTTATTAGGCCCATAGTTAGCGACCAGGTCTCACATCCATAAGTCACCACTGGCAACACACAAAACTCAAACCAGCAGTTTTTATAAGTAAATCACGGTATAAAAATGCAATTTTTCATAGCATGTTAACGGATTAACGACTATCTGAACGTTAAACGAAGTTAAATATTTTAGTAACGGATTAGCGATTGACGAAGTTCATTAACGGTGCCCAGCTATGCCCTTGGATAGATTCTTCAAGAATTTACGTTTAGAACTTTAATGCATATCTTAATAAATCCTAACCTAAAAACAATTCACGCCTTGATAGACGTAATGATAAAATAAGTAAAACAAACCGGCCAGGGGCGAGTCGGACATGCGCACGGAGGGTTCCGTACCATTATCTATATTATTATTATTAAATCCTTTATTGCATTTAAACAGGCAGTTTTGCACATAGGCGAGCTTAATGCTACTTAGCATTATCTATACAACATTTCACAAAGATCCAGACAAGATAGATTAGGTACATTGAGAACAGCGCCATCTATAGAAACCAACAAGAAGCGGTTAATATTAACATTTAACGACAAGATATCGGCGCTGTGAAGGTTACATAGATGACCGCTAGATGGCGAGCGCTGTCCTAAGACAAACTTTGATGTATGGGAACCCCCCTTAAATATTAATTTTATTCTGTTTTTAGTATTTGTTTTTATAGTGGCAACAGAAATACATCATGTGTAAAAATTTCAACTAGCTAGCTATCACGATTCATGAGATACAGCTTGGTAACAGACAGCGAGACAGACAGACTGACGGACAGTGGCGTCTTATTAATAGGGTCTCTTAGCCCTTTGGATTCGGAACCCTAGAAAAAAGTAAGGTGCATAGTGTGACCATCCCAAAAAACAAAAAAGCATGTTAAATTGAGTTAACAACTAGTAAACTAATAGTTCCGAGAAATAGGGCCCAGCAGGGGCCAACCTACACATGC
This sequence comes from Yponomeuta evonymella, assembly GCA_963969515.1. Taxonomy (NCBI): domain Eukaryota; kingdom Metazoa; phylum Arthropoda; class Insecta; order Lepidoptera; family Yponomeutidae; genus Yponomeuta; species Yponomeuta evonymella. The sequence goes on from OZ018354.1 coordinate 3,107,988, forward strand.
CGAGTATGCGCACGAGGGGTCCTCTCTCGAACAGGTCTTTTTAGTCACGAGCGTAAATTCTCCAAGAACGCTGCATAAATCAACTGCAATAAATGTTAAAGGTGGCGTCATCACCATTCATTAGGAAATCCCACTTTTTATTCTCATATTTTTTATTCTCACTTTGTTTCTAACCCAGAACTGCCTCTGACGGCACGTCGGGTATAATTATTATCCCGTTTCCCCGTCAAACCTACAGGAAAACTTGAGGAAACAAATCAAACAGCCATCGACACACTTTTTCCTGACAATTTCGTAACAAGCACGTTGTTACGAAGCTCTGTTGCGAAACAAAACAGCGAAAACAACCGGTCTCACTGAAGGCTACAGCTCAATTCCTAAAAAAACCGTGCAAGTGCGTGTCGAATCCGAATACAAGCAGGGTTCCGTGCGATGTTTTTTTAATTATATTTTTTTGACGACCATTTGCTGTTAGGAGATAATTTCTCTATATTTCAGCTAAGGATCTATTCCTTGAGTACAAAATTCTAGAAAAATATTGCCCAAGTACGAACAAACTCGCAGTTGGGCAGTCTTGTTGTTCCCTTATTCGCTATTTTTACATAAGTATAAATTCAATCAGTAAGTACCTAAATGGTAGCCAAGAACGGGTCGACGATCGGCCGTCAGACCACAAGCCCGGTGGACCGATGACATTGTGGAGGCTGCTGGGAAACATCGGACAAGACTATCAAAGGATCGGATGTGTTGGCGTGAAAGAGAAAAGGCCCATGCCCAACATTGGGCTCTGTTTAAGGGCTGATTAGATAGATGGGTAAGTATTCGAACCAATGCAAATATCTGCGATAGTCAAATATTAACACAACGAATGCAAAAGCTATTCCTTAGTAATTTAAGGTTTGGTTTAATTACGTGCGGAACCAATAATGAGAAATAAAGATAAGATAAGATAAGAAAAGAATATTCTTTATGGTGCCAGGAAATACACAAACATAAAATATTTATAAAAATATAGTACAATTGGCGGCCTTATTGCTTATAGCAATTGCTTACAGAAAATAGATATAATTTACAGTAATCTTTTTGTTGCACTAACCCGTGCTGAGGATAATTTTAAAAAACCTATTTAGAGGCTAAAAATTCCACCCATGCCGGGACTTGAACCAGCGACCTCTGGCCAACCGTGTCAGCGCTCTCCCAACTGACCTAATGGGCAAGTGCAGGCATCAGCGGAATTTCGACCCTCTTTACAAACTTCTCTGTATTACGTACAGATTGCGCTGGCACGGTTAGCCAGAGGTCGCGGAGCCTCTAAATAGGTTTTTTTAGATTTAGAGACATTTTAGGCTTCATACCTAAGGCTGACGGGCAGAGAAGGCGCCGTTCTACATTTTTTTATGCAGAACCCTAGAGCAAAGTTCTTTGTTCAATCAAGATACAAAAATAGAAGAAAACCACGAGTTAATTGGTCTTTCAATCACGGCGCAATTTACTAATGGGGAAAAATGCCTCGCGAAATAAATAGGGCTTGCAGCATGAAACAGAACAAAATTCTGCTATGGATGGGTCATTAGAGTAACGACGTGAAATATACAGGGTGTAACAAAATCCACATAATGTACATTCGAAAACATGAGGAGACTTGAGGGTCTGTGATGTTCACACACCTCAGCGCTTGAAATTGCCAATCCGCGGTGGGCACGCGTGGTGATTTAGCCCATACTTTTTCTCTGAGAGAAGGCCTGTGCCCTGCAATGGGACGTATAGGCTACTTAAAAAAATATATTCGTAAACCGAGGATTGGGGTGGTAAGAAATGAAATAGAAAGCATTTATTGGCAGATTAACCCCCAGTTTCTCGTACAATAACATGCTGTTAATCTACTGTTAACAGCTGTCAGTTGAGCAAAGTGCATACAAAAAAAAAACCACCGACAGCTATTAACAGTAGATTAACAGCTTGTTAGTGTACGAGAAACCGGGGGTAAGACAAAGGGTCGAGGCTCAGCATTATGCAACCAAGTCAACGCAGTGATCTTGGCAGCGCTGATTTTCAACCACGACCTAAAAAAAAAAACTAAAAACTAAACGTACGTGTCAAAGGAAGGTAACAAACTTACAATATGAATTTGTACCTATAATAAACTATTTACAATATACATATACTACATCGCCAACCCGCCTGCCAAGCGTGGCGATTATGGCAAAACCTCTCATGGTTATAAAAACCACGAAGGAGGCCTATGTCCTGCAGTGGGCGTCAAATGGCTGATGATGATGATATAAGCTACCTATATATTCTTTAATAGTTTCTACTCGTCAACCTCAACTAAAACTACAAACTTCTTTGTATTACGTACAGAGGCTCTAAATTTCGCCGATGCCTGCACTTAGTTATTAAAATTAAAATTAAATCTACAGTTACACTTCTAGCAAGGGGGTCTCATGCACTTCAGCACTGGTTCCCCTGCTAACCTAACTGTTAACAATTTCAAAAAGACGCCTGCCACCTCAGTCTACCTCGACCACGGCACTTGCAAAAGTACCGAAACGTCGGAAAATTGTAAAATGGAAAAGTAAACGAGTAACTATCCGTTAAAAATCAGTTTTATTATGAAATAAACTTGTCATGTAAGTACACTTTAATTTTGTAAATTTTGTGTTTTTGTGTGCAATAAAGTATACTGAGCGTGTGAATAATGTGCAATGAAGTATACTGAGCGTGTGAATAATGTGCAATGAAGTATACTGAGCGTGTGAATAATGTGCAATGAAGTATACTGAGCACCTACTCACATCCAAGTTTTTCCTTCACTGCATTTATCTACAATTTCCCTGTCTATTTAAACCGGTAAGATTAAAACTCCGACTCTAAGCTAAGCAATAACTTGTCGCAAACTTCAAAACCTCGTCAGGGCGTGCGGTGAATAATCCGGCACAATAACAATTTTTAGTCGCCGGAGCGCGAGCCATCCCGCGGGATTGGAACTCGTTGGCGGGGAGGCCCGCGGCTTATCTGCGCTATTCTTGTGGCAAAGATTAAAGAAAGAAACGGCTCAAATACTGTCTATTTCGCTGGATGCCACTGTGGCCGAATACGGTAGGGATCATACTAATTTACCTTGGACCTACGAACTTTCCTTTTTTCTCTGAACTCTTTGAATGATTTTTAAAAACCTATTTAGAGACCAAAAGAATTTTTTTTTAAATTATCATCAGCTCGGGTTAGTGCAATAAAAAGAATATAATCTTTGAATGATGTTTTCTATTTTCTAAGGTTAACACAAGCACTAGACATAATAAAAACTTAACTTGCACGGATATATACTCGTTTATTTTTTCATTTTACAATTTTCCGACGTTTCGGTGCTTTTGCAAGTGCCGTGGTCTCGGTAGACTGAGGTGACAGGCGTCTTTTTGAAAGCATTAACTATTAGTTTACTACCCTCGGCAAAAATTACAAAAAAATATTAAGAGGCCTATGTCCTGCAGTGGGCGTCAAATGGCTGATGATGATGATGTTGAGATCCCACTTCCGTGATTTCGGCGACTTTTGTTGGAGATCGACATTAGTTACTGAACATAGACTTTGATTTTTTTTTTTTGTTTGCACGAGCATGCACAGTGGATATTCGGCAATGGATATCTGCAACATTGAGCAATACATACCAATATTATGATTAAAATTACCTCATAGTACTTAAATAGTACTCATAGTTGTTCCACTAACTACCACAATAGGGCCGGGCAATTATTAGTCAAAAAAATGCCCGTGAATTTTGTGTCGCTTCAGTCTGTTTTTTACGAGTAGGTAGTCTATATACCTCCCACTGCAGAGCACATGCCTTCTCTCAGAGGGAGAGTATGCGCCCGCCGCGGTCTGGCAATTTTACGGTCGGTCTGCTTACCATTGCACAGGGAATCCAAATTTAGGATCTTGGTCTCGCCGCAATTGGGATGTCTACTCTTTGCCCCTTCCCAGAATGTTGTTTTCTAGAAATTAGACAGTCTCCCGCCGGCGGCGATGCTCATTTGCATACAGAGAGGGTAGGTAGAGAGTGGCGAGATTATTTTCATTGTTTCCAATTTGATCCCACTTCTGACCTCGCGGTTTCGGCGGCTGATTCTTTTGGAGATTGCTGAGATTAGTTAATCCTGGAATAAGGCTTAAAAAGTACAGTGCTAGTTCTAAAATGCGCAATACCTGATTATAATCAAAGTTTGTGTTTGGCAACAATTTTTGTTCTACGAGTTTTTTCTCAGATTAAAATTTTAAAAGATTAAAAACAAAGATCTAACCAGCGCTAAAAAATAACCCCCACGTTCAATTGTAGGAAGGCGGGCGGAGCTTGTCAATTGTGTTACAATCGGAGCAAGTTCAGTATTACCCTGCAAAATATCTATGCACCTGCCACTGTCAGACCGCTATCTGGCGAGGTACCTAGATATTTCGACGTGTTATACATTACGAAGTCAATGGTTTGACGTTTTTGTACAAAACCAATCATAAGTTACGCTGTCATTTACTATTGCCCAATCAACGTTCACGTCGTCACGCATGGCGCACGTAATGAACCAATCATTGATTATTGTAAATAAACACTTTCTATTTCAATCACAGAGTGATTTACTATACAGCACATCTTGCGCTCATTTCATTGGTACAGGCAAACGAGAGGACTGGGGCCGTTTTTGAGAGTGAATTTTATACGAACGCATTGGCCCAAAACAAATCCCCGTTCATTTCGGCCTTAATTGCAAAATTTCTGTCGGTAACAAGATCATCACGTGACCTATTTCCAGCATGTCGCCTCCTCATCTCATTTCCAACATCACACTATCCGAAATATAGAATTGGAAAGGGTGGTAGAGGGTGGTGAACGGGGGCGTACCTAGGGAATTCTGTGAGATTTTGAATAAAGTTAAAGTTCTTGAAAACCTTCACGCAATAGCTAGAACTTTTTATAAGTCATAAGAGTTATTATATTCATTCAAAGTTTACGAGCGTTTTACTTAAAGAGGCTTTGCTTAATTTTATAAATAAGACTGTCAATATTTACGTATCTCTCAGATCTATCTTTTAATGTCAAAGCTATGTTTCAAATAATGAATACGAAAAACAGTTAATCCAAGAAGAACACTTATTTTTAGCCCTTGTATCTTGAACGAAGCTACTTTTCGTTACACGGAGACGAATAATTGTTTTTATCTGTCAACCAATGTATGAAACGCGACGCACCCCGCGCCGCGTTTCACACATTACATTACATAAACTCACGCCAGTATCCCGGAGGGGTAGGCAGGACCAGGGTTTCCCATTTGCTTCCCTTTCGCTTCCGCGTTTCACACAATTACAATTATAGTTTACGATTACAATTCGATGTCATGTAAAACGTACCTGAGTTTTCCTACTTCCTACTTGAGAATTAGTGGGTTCATGGACTTTGCGATGAGCATCGAATATTCATAGTAAATCACTAAATGTATGAAAAAAACCAGATAAGTGCAAGTTGGACACACCCACCGAGGGTTCCGTACAAATTTCCATCGAAAATTTTTTCCGAGCTTTTCCCGAAACTTTTTTTTAGATATTTTACTGTATTTGTAGTATAAGACAATATTACTTGCCAAAATTCATAGTTCTAGGTCAACGTCAAGTACCCTAAAAATTTTGAGTCCCTCGAGTGTCGAAATTTACGTTTTTTGCGACATAAACGGTCGTATATTTTTTTTTAAGTTTACTTAGATGTTTGATTTTTCTCACAGCTTCAAGGTACTGTAAATTTGAGTATACGGTTTTAATTTCAACTCGATACCACTACACGTTCCTGACATATAGGGTCTCGACAGACAGACGGATGGACGGACGAACGGACGGATGGACGGACAACAAAGTGATCCTATAAGTTTTCCGTTTTTTCCTTCTGGGGCACGGAACCCTAAAAAGGGCCCCGAATACGCGCGCCGGAGGCGGCCGAGTTTTCATTAGTCGGACATTTCCAATTTTTCCCATTCGAGGTCCATCTTTGTCGCCCTTGTTCGACGTCCATTGTTGCGGGCAGAGACAAATGTTCCATGATAATTCAGGGCGAACGCTACTACTACGCTACGAACTAGCCGTCCTACACTAGACACTAGAAAAATACTCCAGCCAGAAATTGACCCAACTAGATAGACAGATGAATTAAATATTTATTATTATTAAATCCTTTATTGCATTTAAACGACGGTTTTGCACATAGGCGAGCTTAGTGCTACTTAGCATTGTCTACCAGCTAACCTAAGTTATGTGCATTTACACACACACACACAATAAAAACAATATTAAGCAGCCTACACAGTAGTAAGCAAAGCAAACTTAACACGAAATTTATTTATTTATTTTTAATTTTATTTCTTTTTGTTGACAGACAATGTTGGGTATAGGACCCGCTCTGCTACCAGAGACCAAGGAGACAGGGCCGCCTGCCTCCTGGTCCCAAATTAAATACTAATAAACACTGAAACACAAGTAAAACACTTACAGAATGTCCAATGATTCGTCGACGGTCCTCGTCGAATAAGCAGCCGGCGCCTCCCGGGATGCCTGCACCGGATCGCTAATGGGAGCCCTAGTCTTCCCCAGACTACCCCAAGAGCGCTCTTCCCCAGAAAACTGCGTCTCAGTGCAGGTTCTTGGTACCACGACCTCGCGGTCTCAAGGGAGAACTGTTCGTCTCACTTTCACGAGGGGAATCCTTTCCCCTCACCACAAATCGTCAGGAATGACTCGGGAACCTTCCCTCCTTTCTTAAAGTTCACTCCACGCGAAGATATAAAGCCGGCAATCCAATTGCTTTACAATTTAGATAAGTATAATTTGCTCAACCACGAGCCAACCAAGCAAGAAAATTTTTCAAGTGCAATAACCTCAAAAGTAAGTGTCATCTGTCACAGACAATGTTGCTACTTTATTCCGAACATCCCCCCGCTCCGGGCTGAGAGGCTCAGGCCGCTAGTCTAATCAACCGGGAGACAAGAGAGCGTTGCTACGGCTCGTCGCAGAATCGAACCATCGACCAACACATCCGCGACGCGTGGAGTTCCGTCCTCCCCAAATAGCAACTTTAAAATGCGCCCCCGGCGCCAAAACAAGGATGGCCAATTGGCCTCTTTCAAAAGTACCAAATCCCCTTCCCTAGGAGGCTCGGTCCTGTCTGTCCACTTCACCCTTTGCTGCAACAGATGCAGGTATTCAACCGACCAACGATTCCAAAAGTCCTGGCCCATTTGTTGCAACATTTGAAAACGTGACAACCGTGACGTACGTTCATCCCTCCATGGGTATTCTGGCAGCGCAGTAAGTGGCTGCCCAATCAAAAAATGGCCAGGAGTCAGGACCTCTAGATCGTTTGGATCAGGGGACAGGGGACAGAGAGGACGAGAATTGAGGACCGCCTCTACTTTACAAAACACAGTAACAAGCTCCTCAAACGTCAGGACAGTCTCTCCGATCACGCGGCGGAGGTGAGTCTTAGCTGACTTGACGGCAGCTTCAAAGATACCTCCCCAGTGAGGGCAATTTGGGGGACTAAACCGCCAAGTTACCCCTTTCCGGGCGAGGATTTGACTTAAACTATCACCATTATTTTCTAAAAATACATTAACATCCTTTAGATAGTTTATGGTACCCTTGTAATTTGAGCCATTGTCGGAGCGAATAAGTGAGGGCAGGCCTCTGCGCGACACAAAACGACCCAAAGCGGCGACGAAGGCCTCAGTAGACAATGCTGAAACTACTTCCAAGTGGACAGCCTTGGTGGCCAAGCATACAAACACGCATAGGTAAGCCTTCACAACCCGAGCGTTGCGAAGGGTGGTCGTTTTTACTGAAAACGGCCCCGCAAAGTCCGTTGCGACTCCCTCAAATGGCCGAGACTGATTAACTCGGTCCGGCGGCAGATCTCCCATCTGCGGCTGCATGAGTGAAGCCTTCACTCTGTAACAAGGTACACACTGAAAGAGGACGCTTCGAATGACTCTTCGAGCAGACAATATCCAAAACTCCCTTTGTAGGATAGCTAATAATGCCCCACATCCGGCATGGGCATTACGAATGTGTCGATCCGACACCAAGAGCTTTACCAAAGGTCCATCCTTTGGTAACAACAAGGGGTGGCGGCTTCCGTAAGGCAGGTCAGCTTTCCGAAGCCGACCCCCAACACGCAAAAGTCCCTCCGAATCCGTAAAAGGATTTAACCTGGCGACCGCTCCCTTGAGTTTGGTGCGACCCTCGCGCAGGATCCGAAGTTCAGCCTCGAAGCGGTCCACCTGCACGATGCGAATCCAGTGCAGCAGCGCGTTCTGACGTTCCTCTGCACTCACAACTGGGGACAAATGTTTATCACTCGGATTTCGACAGTTGCGAACAAATCTTTTAATCCAGCTGGTAACCGCCAGCAGTTTATCCAGACTGCTATACCGCCCAGGCAGCCAGTCGGGATCCAAGGCCGTCTCCACAGCCAGGGCGTGCACCCGCACGCCAGGCAAAACTTGAATCGACCTGTCCACCTGCTGGACAGGCCACGAAGTCTCTGGTTCCTCCAACCAGGCTGGTCCCCACCAAAGTGAATGAGACACCAATTCCGGAGCTGTGCAGCCCCGGGAAGCACAGTCAGCTGGGTTCCAATCACCTGGGACGTGTCTCCAGATGATGGGGATGCCAATGTTCTGTATCTGGGAAACCCGGTTTCCCACGAAGATTTCCAAAGTATGTGGCGCCGCGCGCAACCATGCCAGCGCGACTTGACTGTCTGACCATGCAAAGACATCCCGGATGTCAATGGTGGCAGCCAGCTCACGAGAGACGTGGCTTAACAATCTGGACAACAGATGAGCTCCGCTCAACTCTAGCTTAGGTATGGTCAGACGAGTTCTAATAGGAGCCACCTTGCTCTTTGCCAAGAGTAAAACGACGTTGACCCGACCCTCGGAATCAACCGTACGTAGATACACTACCGCAGCGTACCCCCGCTCGGATGCATCACAAAACCCATGCAGACTTGCCTGATACTTGCCCGGCGGCAAAATCCGACGAGGCAGGGCAACCCGGTTGACCTCCTTCATCGAAGATATCATCGCAAGCCAGGTGTCCAGTGGAGGCCCGATGAGCGGCTCGTCCCACGAGACGCCCATAATCCAGAGCTGCTGCAGCAGACACTTGGCCAGGAAGATCACTGGGCTAATCCACCCGTTCGGATCAAACATACGAGCTATGGTGGACAGCACTGTCCGTTTACTCCAGACCCTCTGGTGCTCCAGGTCCACCTGGAACGTGAAAATATCGTTAACGGGTTGGTATTGCATTCCTAACACCGCTATCATGTTGGGATCTTCCACGTCCTCAAACAAATTAGGGTTCTGTTGGTGATCCTCCGGGATACCCTCCAACAGACCCGGCTCGTTAGACAACCATTTCCGCAGCTCGTAGCCTCCGGCTGCTAGAATGGCAATCAATTCATCCCGCAGTATGAGAGCCTCCTCGATACTTTGGGCCCCGGTGCACACATCGTCAACATAAAGGTCGCGTGCCAACACGGCGGCTGCGCGGGGAAAGCGGGCCCGTTCCCGCTCTGCCAACTCTAACAAGCAGCGAATGGCAATATAAGGGCTGGACTTCAACCCATATGTGTTGGTGTTGAGCTCGTAGACAGTCACCGGGTCCTCCGGGTGTTCACGCCAGAGAATCAGCTGGAAACGCCTGTCATCTGGGTGGATAACCGTCTGCCGAAACATCATCCGGATGTCCGCTCCAAACACCACCTGATGTCTTCTAAAGTTCAGTATAATGTCCACGACATCCCTGTGCAACTTGGGACCGGAATGCAAGCACTGATTTAATGACACCCCTGTCGACGTGGGGGCTGAGCCGTCAAATACGGTCCTCAGCTTACCTGACGACGCCTTCACCACCGCATGGTGAGGCAAGAAATAATGCTCAGTTGAGCTCCAATCAACTCGAGCCGGAGACATGTGGCCCAATGCCTCATACTCGCGCATAAACTCAATGTACTTATCGCGAAGGACGGGGTCACGCCGCATGCGCCGTTCCATGGCCAGCAGTCGTTTCTCCGCCAGTGCCCTGGACTGCCCTAGAACAGGAGAAGAAGCAATGAACGGTAACCTAGTTACGAATTGACCGGACGTCAGCCGCGACGTATTGGCTTGATAAAAGGCCTCACACTCCTCATGGTCCGGATCCACCCTTGGAACCATGGGAGGCTCCTCAACTTCCCAAAATCTTTGCATCGCCTTGGCAAGAGATGCAGACGCAATGACCTTCGACTCGTCCGGAGTCGAGTCCTCAAAGACTGGCCCCATTACAGAAAATCCAAAAATTGTCGACACTGCCACCAGTGAAGAGGGCCCCAGAACCTTCTGGGTGCCTAGTAGGACCCATCCTAATACATCCGAGCCCAGGAGTAGATCCACTGGAGCGGGATGGTAGAAAAGTGGATCGGCCAGATCCAGATCCAACGTGCATGACCGTACACTTGAGGGCAGATCTGTAGATGGCTGCCATCCTACAATGGTATCCATTACCATGGCCATGGCCGAAATCCTCAGCGTAGAAGAGTGTACCGACGAAAAGGTAAGGTGCGTCTGCCCCGCCAGACGCGGAACCCTCACACCGCCAATTCCCAAGAGGGGCACCGAAGGGGCACCCAGCCCTAAACCTAATTGCTCGGCCACTCGTGTTGATAATAGACATCCCTGGGCCCCCGAATCTAGCAGGGCCCTAACCCTAACCGAATCTCCCTGGGGGCCCCATACGCGGACCACCGCGGTGGGCAGCAGAACCGTCCTCGGTTCTGCGCTTGCAGAGGGGCAGGCTAGCTACAGACTCCCCCTCCCGTAGGGGGGCCCCTGCTGGTAATATGGCTGGCGAGTGCACATCGCCATCCTAGGCAGGGTATACCCTGCAGCTCTACCGTACCTGTAATACGGCGGGTGGTACTCCAGCCGTGGGTACTCGTGGCACGGCGGAGAGTAGCGTTGTGGCACCTCTGAGCCGCGCTGCTCCACGCCAGCGCGCGCAGGAACCGGTGCACAGAGAGGAGACCCTCTCCCCGTGTCAACCATCGGGCCCCCGCCCGTAGGGGCCCAACTCACACTCGGGCCAGCTGCATGGTAACCCGCAGGTGCGGGGCCCCCCATGGGTCCACGCGCAGGTACCTGGCTCAGCTCCCGGTGTGGGGGTGCGCCTCGTGGAGGACTCCTCCTCCCATCGGACGGGGGGCCTCGCCCTGAGGGGCCCCCGCCCGGAGGGCGCCGCTGTTGTGCCGTCGGAGAGTCCGCTCCCGACCTGTTGGCACACAACATTAAGTGGTGCGGCCCGCCGCATGCACGACAACGCTGGGGCCTGGGGCAGTTCCGTTCAAAGTGGTCCCCCAGGCAGCCAAAGCACAGGCTATTGCGCTTCACCATGCGCCGCCTATCAGCAACTGGCAACCCTTGCCAGTCGTGGCACTTCAGCAGAGTATGGCCCGCGTGCCCACACTGCAAACAAGCCGAGTCCTTCCCGGCCGCCGCCAGTGCCGCCAAGCGCGCCGTAGTGCGTCCTCGCAGCGGCTGCGCTGGCTGGGACGTACTGCGCGCCGGTGAGGCGCCGCACTTACACGTCGGCGCCGCTGACTGCCTCAAGTCCGGTTGTGAGGTCTCCACGACCCTGGCCTCATATTCGAGGAACTGAATGAGGTCCACGAATTTAGGCAACGCGTTGACATCGCGCTCCGCAGACTCCCGTTCGAACCTAGAACGCATGTCCGTCGGCAACCTACTTAAAGTAATGTGCACGAGGAGAAAGGACCACTCGTCCACGGGCAGTCCCAACGTCCTCAGTGCATTACAGGCCACTGTAATTGGGGTCAACAACTGCAGCCTCAATTGTGACCGGTTGGTCAGCTTGGGCAAAGCCAATAGCTGACTGACATGCGCATCAGCCAATAGGCGCACGTTCTGGTATCGCGTGTTCA